>CAIGRB010134644.1:1582-18724 GCA_903798255.1 Fraxinus quadrangulata
ATTCACATATTTTAACGTAAAATGACTAATATACCCTCCTATATAAATAAAACACAAAATAAAAATAAAAAATAAATTGTAATCTTACTCCTAAATTTTTTTTAAAAAATGCAAATGAATCCAAAATTTTTAAAAATATTAAAAAAAACAAAAAAAACTCTTTTTCTCTTCTCCTCCACCTCCTTCCACCTCCTTCGCCGTCGCCGCCAAAACCACAGCCGAAGCAGTTCCAAACGCCCCCTTACCCAACACCTCAGTCGAAGCCTTCAATAGATCATCCAAATCGAACTTTAAATCGTTTTTCCCCACAAACACCAACCCCCTTTTCCCACCACCAACTACATTAGCTTCTCTTCTATCCTTCGCCCTTACTGCAGCCGCGAAATTACTAGGAGGCACATCCGTGCCCTCACCCTCCATTGTTTTCTCATGATGAACCCCAACCCCAACCCCGTACCCATCAACCCCTATCATATCCTTCGATCCAGTTCCCTTCCTACACAAATTCCTACACAAACAGAAAATAAGCAATAAAATCAATAAAAGACCGAGCATTGCACCAATTACTATACCAGCAATCGCGCCACTGAAGAGTTTCTTCTTATGCTTTTCACTACCACAAGAATTGTCAAGTGGACTATCATAGAGTGCATTACCAAGAAATGAACTATCGGACTTCCCAGAAAACCCTTTAGGAATCTCGCCAGTGAGGTTATTATTCGAGACATTGAATTGAACTAAACTGGGTAAATTCAGGTCAGGAATGGAGAAGAAGAGAGAATGAGTTTAAAGAAAATTGGATTCCTACAGTGAAAAAGCATCGGCTAAGCTTCGTGGGGGAACTATCAAATCAGAGAACAGTACCAAATCTGAAACTGGTACAACCTTTTCCCTTTTGATGTAAATGAGAAATTAATACAATTTCAATTGGAGATAAAATGAAGAGAAATCGAAGAAACAATTTGCTAAAAACTTTTTGTATGGTTGTGATAATGGAGTGGGGTGTTATAAATGATAAATCTTGTCTTTCGTGGTGTGAGCTCCGGTAGTTTTGGCGGCGACGATGGTGATGGAGGAGGATGAGGGAGCGGGAGGAGAAAAAGAGGAGAGAGAAATAGTTTTTATTTTTATATTTGGTTATTTTTAATATTTTAATAATTTATTTGGAATCATTTGCATTTTTTAAAATGTTTAGAAGTAAGATTGCAATTTATTCTTTATTTTTCTTTTATTTTTTGTCTTATTTATATATGAGTGTATATTAGTCATTTTACGTTAAAAATAGGTGAAAATGACGTTTTCCGCAATGAAACGTTGAAATATGGGTGAAAATGCAAAAATTTGAAACGTATGGACGTTTTGCACACTACATGCCAAACGTAGGGAAGTTTTGTGCGATTAAGCCGATTGAATACTATCTAATAATAAAAATGACGTTTTCCGCAATGAAACGTTGAAATATGGATGAAAATGCAAAAAATTGAAATGTAAGGATTTTTTACACACTACATGTCAAACGTAGGGATGTTTTGTGCTATTAAGCTTTCAAAATATATTATTTCATAATTCATTTTTAACCATATATTTTTAATAAAATAATATTTTTTATCACATCAAACTTTTTCTTACTTTTTAACCACATATTTTTAATAAAATAATATTTTTTATCACATCAAACTTTTTCTTACTTTTTAACCACATATTTCTCATCGTATCATCATTTAAAATACATTTTTTTTCTCAATAATATCTATCAAATACACTCTTAGTCTCGTTGAATTGCAATTTCAATTTAAGTAGCAATGATGTGACATTAAATAATAAATCACTTTTTATTTAGCCCATTATTTAACGGACCGAAGTTACAATTTTAGTAGGGCTACGTACGGAATCAGGATCGTACAATCGGATCTGTATATACACTGCACATATACGTCTAAATTCTAGATATTATCCACACTCTGTACATATAAATACAACAACTACCGCCGAAAAATTAAATGTAAATAAATTCAAGACCTCCTCTCTTCATTTTACGTCAGCAATTTCCTTGACTTTTCTTAGTTTTCTCTCCCTAATAATCCTATCCAGGACATAATCCATCGAGCATTTTCCTTTCAGGTAATTGCAGTTTCGTAAGTTCATTTGATCGGTTTTCTTCTTTTTATTTTTATGAAGTAATTACTAAATTGTTCTCCTTTTTTTATTTTTTATTTTAAATCTTGGGTGCGATTTATAGAAATTTATTGGTGAACGTTTGACCTTCTTAATCATTCTGATTCCGCAGTTTGAAATTATTGATGTGTTTTAGATTACTAATGGTTCTTTGGCTGGAAATTTATTATCTTAATGTTGTTAAGATTCTGTTTGGTAGCTGAAGAAACTGAAATGGAAGAGAAAGCATCTAGTTTTCATTTTTTTTTTCTTTTTTTTTTTCCCAGTTGTTGCTTATCCTATTTCTACTTTTGGGTTCCATGTCAAAATTCCCATTACAGTTCCCAAAATTTATGTTCCCAAGTGTTGAAGAATTCTATTGTTTTGTCTCCTAGAAAGATTTATGCTTTTGTGGTGGCAGTTTTTAATACGTTGATGATCATGTGATTAATATGAAGCGATTTTGTGGTTCACTTAGGTATTAATTCCTGGATAAGTGATGGGTGGGCACTTGGTTTTATGTGTTGATCACCTTTTTACACCTGAATCATTGCCATTAATGCAAGGGCAAGAGGTTGCTGAGTTTCCCGGCGAGAGTTCTAGCTCTGGTACTGTCAATCCATCTGCTTCATTGATTGCTAATAAGGAAAAAAATGAAAAAGGAGTAGCTGATGAAGGAGACCCTTTACTCGAGTCAGTGGAATGCCGTATTTGTCAGGAGGAAGACAGTGTTACAAACTTGGAGATACCTTGTGCTTGTAGTGGCACCTTGAAGGTATCATTCTGTACCCTTTACTGGGGCTATTTTAACACTTTTATTAAATATATACTTATTCCTATGAAAATGTTTTGTTTTTAGTAATTAAAGTGTTGAATTAACATTGTCTGGCATTGGTTAACAGAGTTTGTTTGAAACATGTCAAGGCATCTGTTGTTACTTTGGCAACAAAGCATCTACCTCAGTCGAGGAAATAGATGCATACACTATTAGACACTGTTTTTTTCTGTGTGCCGAGGTCTAATTCACGGTGATGATCTTGGCATTATTGAATTCTCATTTAATTTCTCTATCTAGGTAGGATTTTCATCTTGTGTTGTTTCAGATTGAACCATAATAGCTTGTCCATACTCCATAGTGATGGTTTACTCTTTTTAGGTTTCTATCCAAAAAAACTTATTTACTATTTTTCTCTTGTTGTATTTAAAAATCCAGTACGCTCATAGAAAATGTGTTCAACACTGGTGCAATGAGAAAGGAGATATAATATGTGAGATATGTCATCAGGTATTCTACTGCTCCTTGCTTTATCAAATTTATTCCTTGTCATGCAAAAGAATGCGATTATTTTAACTCTTACGAGCTGTGTAATCATAAGGATATGCTGATTTCTGCTAATGAATTTCCTGATTTTGCAGCCTTACCAACATGGTTACACTGCTTCGCCTCGTCTTCAACCCAACGATACTGCTGTTGAAATCAGGCATGTTTTGAATTCTTGGTCATATTTCATTTTTCCTTGATCTTTCTTAATGAGGCAATCGGTTTTTAGCTGTTTGATAAAATGCCTCTAGATGTAACTTCAACTTTTCTAATTGCCTTGGACAAAATGATGATTTCGGCAGATGGAAATATGTTGTATATAGAAACTGTACTGTGGAGTAGAACTAAGATGTAATTTTCCGAAACTATTAACTTTTCTCCTTTGTATTTATGTAATCTTGACTCCATGTTTATCGATAATGAGGCTTGTTCCATGTATCTGTGTATTAAAAGCTAATATTGGCCGTAATTGCTCAGTCACTTGAGCCTTATGATGGTTCTTAACTTCCTAATCTTTCTAAGCATCCGACACTTTTTAGTTTACTTGTGATGCAGATATAAATAAGCCTCAATTTGGGAAGAATTTATAAATGGTTAAATTTATAAGTAGATAAAATTAGTGGTGGATAAATAGATAGTAGTTGTAGGTCCATTAAAATGTGTGGTTGAAAATGAAGTCTGACCATTTATAAATAATAAAACTTAAAAGTATTCGTCTCCTCCACCTTCCTCCTTTCAGGTCTGATGTCACTTCCATTCATGTATTTGCACAAAAAGACCTGGATATTGCATCGGAATAGTTTAGTGAAGGAATTTCTTAATATTCAATCTTATAAAAAAGGACGAATTGGAAATATGCATACTGTTAACTAATTAATGGTGTCTTGAATAATTTCATGATATTTGGAGAGGAAAAGGAATTTTTGTAATCTCAAGCAATCTGTCTTTTCTCAGTAAATATTCCCTCAAAACTTAACCAATGTTTGACTCATGTTTATAAACTATTTAAAACACTGATGCCATTTTTTATCCACACATTTCGAGAGATCCACGAGTATTACCCACTTATCCACCACTCATTTTTATCTATTTATAATTTAAACCGTGTATAAACACTTCCCGAACATGCTCTTAGTTTTGTTAATATATTTTATTTTCACTGAGTACTTCTAGTATCAATGATTTGGATGATTTCATGACGAATAAATGCACTAGTTGACTTTTGCATAGAGAGATTGATGTGCGATTCAAATTTAATGCAGGGAAATTGGGAAATAAATATTGTCATATATAGTAAAATTTGTATGTTAGCAGCTGTTTTATACTTGTGCCAGTTTAGGCAGTGGGTGCTGTAGCCAAAATGGCTGTAAGAGGTCAAATTAGTACAGTAAAATTTTCTTTTGCAGAGGTCAATTTGATGTCCAAAAATTGCTCACCAACAGTTGGATGAGTAGGGAATGTTGGGGCTAAATTGAAATGTTTGAATTCGGAACCACTTTGTGTAGGATCCAATATCATTTCATTCCAATTTCTTCCTGCGTTGTAGGAAAACAATATTGAGTGAAATAAGTATGTTATCAGCTGTTATCCTCGCTGTTCCTTTGATCCATTGAACGAAAGCCCTTCCACACGAGACTCCCGGATTACGACTTTCGTCTCTGTTTCACTTGTCAGGTAGGCTTATACAATTACTTTCACAAACATAATCTTAGCTTGAGCATGCTTTCGCACATACTCTTTAGGAGGCATCCACCCCAGATAAATTACCCATCTCCTAGTGTACCAGCTCCTCCCGAATGATCGGTCCAGGGGCTAGGCATTCTTAGATGAAAGTGTGGTCTTTTAGGATTGTCACCACCTCCCACTTATCCTACACATGTAATCAAGGTTATCACTGTGAAGCTATGGTTAAGGTGCATGGGGTCTTACTGTATGGCCATTGGTATTCTGCAGTTTCACAAAGAATTCAAATTCATCAGGCCCCCTTGACTTTCATCTTTTCCAATAAAATCATGTTTATACTCTATTAATAGGCATCCTTACTCTATTAATGGGCAGAGTTTTCTATTATTCCCAGTTGTGTGTTTTATCTCTTTCTTAGGAGGAATCTTGTACTTACTGTGGTTTGAATGTGCTCATGTGGGCTGTGGCAGTATTGTTAATCAGTTCCATAATAAGTACAATTTACCCAACCCCAGCTCCTCTAAATAGTCCAATATTTTCCCTCACAACGTAGTTATTGATGAAAATACCTCTATCATATAACTGTTGGATTGAAAGATATGTCTCTGCATCATGATGTGGTTTTTTAGAAAACTCTGTTGTACTTATTGAGGCATGGAGGCAGGTAGGCCTATATTCCTTGGTTTTGATAGGACAATTGACGTTTTCTATCGAATATTGTCTAAAAACAATCAAGTTAAATGACTGACACCTCAGGCATGGTGATTTCCATTTCTGAGTTTGTATAAGTATCCTCCTTCATTGGCATTTTATTTATACTTGACCCTGAAATACGTCTAAGCAATAATTTTGATATTACAACACATATAAAAACCATAAAGATGGAACTGCATTGGTCATGTCTTTGGTTCAAATACCTTTTGAAGCATTCATCCATTGCCTACTACTTTCATTAGAAACATTGCTAATTTCCTACACTAATAATGTTTCCCTCCTATTTTCACATTTTTGGTGAGTAGCCATGAAAATGTGTTTTGTGATTCTCGTATTTTTAATCATTCTATACTGGTATGTACTTATCATTTAAATTTCTTCGAGCTAGTTTGCTTTACTTTGGATTTCCTGAATTTAGAAATTCACTTGATTAATATTGTCTGTCCGTAATTAATGGAAATGCTACATCCATCAACTTGTGAACTGGTATGACTACACATGACACAAGCTAAACTTTTATTTTAGAACATCTTGTTGAGCGTTTTGAATTCTTTTCCCAACTCTTTCTCATACCATTTTTTGATCTTTGTAGGAACAATGATGTTTGATGATAAAATGAAATTCGAGAAGTTCGATTTGTAGACTAGTGTCAGCTTTCTTTGAACCTATAACATCTTACTAATGATAAATAACTCAATTTAATAGAAAAAGCATTTGTTTCGACAATCAGATGGCAATGCAATTATTACATCTAACAAATGTGCATGGTTGATTAATGTTTATATATGTTTTATTCATCAATTTCCAAGATCAATTGTTTCATTTAAAAATTTTTTGAAATACACGATTGAGTGTAAACTAGGATAGCTGAGGCTGATCTAATTCTGTGTTTATTTGTAAGACTTTCTCGCTTATGTTCTATGATCATTGCGCAGTTAAATGTACTAACTTGTGGGTGCAATCATTTCAATTAATCAGCTCTGACGCACTATCTTTACAGTGAGGGCTGGACAATTGCTGGTAATCCGGTGGATTTGCGAGACCCTCGACTTTTGGCTGTGGCCGGCACAGAGCGCCATGTTCTAGAGGCTGATTATGATGAGTATGCTGATTCAAGTGCTAGTGGAGCTGCATTTTGTCGTTCTGCTACTTTAATTGTAACAAACACCTTCTCTCTAGCTTAATTTCTGCCTCATCAGTTGCTCTTGCTGTTTATATGTGATAGATATTTTGGATTCAATCTTTAACTACATTAATTCTTAAATTGTAATTTATGCCATTATTCTTTTCTATTCCAAAAGAAAATTCATCATTCTCTCTCAACCCCCTTCCCCTTCTTTCTGGAAGATTAAGGAAACAAGATGAAATGAAAATAATGCATTACACTGCTTATATATTTTTTCATCAGTTAATTCTTCGATTCATTCTCCTTTTGGTTATCCAAAATTAAACTAATAGAGCATCCCATGCTGTAGACCTCAAAATGTTGCAAATGCTCATTTGACTAAACCCTTGAATAAAAATCACCCATTTTGATCTAAGGTACTTTCTCCAACTAACAGTCGCGTTCGGGATTACCTGATCTTGTTTGTATACAGCATAAGCTTTAAAGAGGAGAGTTGTCAACTCTAATATATAATAATTTCATGAGAAAAGATAAATTTTATTCTGTTTAAAGAAATTGGAATTTTGATTAGTCCTTTCAATCTTTTCTTCCAAATCCAGAAAAATTCATCTTATTTGAAAAGTGCATAACTACATGGATAAGCTTACTCTAACCCGTCAACATGGGATTCAATTCAATATTTTCCTTGGGAGGTGTAGGAAAGGAATTGGAATGAAATAAGATTCATACTTAAGAATATGTTATCTTTTATTTAAACACTATACCTGTGGGATAGGGAAAACCCATAGCTTTCCTTTCTAGTACTTTTTACCCTTTATTGTGCTGCATCTTTGTTTTTTCTCTCTTCTTTCCTTTACAAATCGATACATTTATTTTGTTGATAATTTTGACCTGTGTTTTGTGCCAGCTAATGGCTCTTCTACTTTTGAGGCACACTTTAACAATGGGAAATGGTGATAGTGATAACAACGACGATGATATTTTCGCTTTCTCTGTGAGTGGGATTCAATGTTTTAGTTGCCCGACATGTATGTATATACCCCACTTGTATTGGTGTTCTTGCTCATTTGATTTTGTGCTTGATGTTAAACAGATTATCTTGCTCCGTGTTATGGGGTTCCTTCTTCCCTGCTACATTGTTGCTTGGGCTATCAGTATATTTCAGCGACGGAGACAGAGACAGGTGAGAGGATTTGACTGGTCCTTATTTTCTAATTCATATGCTTTCTGTTGTCACCTATGTGCTATTAGTGAACTCCATAAAATGATGGTAGTTGGCTGACAAAACATACGTTGGAAACTGGAATGCTTGTACTATCATTAATTTCGTTCCGGTGATGTGAAGTGCCATTCAAAAGTATTGGCCTGAAAATTTTATGCTGTTGATGGTCTTTGATAAGTAAAAAATGCTGCACCCTCCAAATTTTGGAAAGGTCCGTCGCAGTTTTCAATAAGTTAAAAGAGGACAAAAGAATGTTATTTTCCTGTTTTGTTCACTCGGAGGCTTTCTTTCTTTTATTTGTTGGGAACACGGAGGTGGTGGGTTAATTTAGCCCATGTAACCGTTATAGTGTTGTAACTGGAAAATGAGCTAGTATACGAGTTTCTTCTAGGTTTATAGAACTGTATGACAACTTAATTTATGGGTTGATGGTTCTTTTACTGATTGAAACCAACAAGGGGAACCTCTAATATTATGGCATTCAAGGATATGGAAATATATTAATGAAAATTTTATGCCCGCATAATTTGGAACCAAGACGGATTGTGAAATACATTGCTGATAGTAATTCCACTGATGCCGAGTATTCTTTTTATTGTTTGGAAAATCTTGTAATCAATAACAATAACAAGATTTATGTATGTATGGTGTTGGAGCCAAGCTGCGACCGATATCATTTATATTGCTTAAATTTAAAATATTGTCCATAGCAGTGTCTAATATGGTCTAATACTACATACAAAACATTCACTTACTGCCTGTATAATCTTTTTCTCATTATGTAAATCCTTTGTGTATGTGAAAAATCAGGAAGCTGCAACACTGGCAGCAAGTGAAGTTGCTTTCATGCTACAGGCAGGGCAACATAGAGGCTTGCAAGTTACAATAGCGTCAATACCGGCAATGACACCTGTGCCTGGAGCAACTTCAGAACCGGCTATGACCCCTCGATCTGAGCCAGCTATATAGCACTGCTTTCGTTCATCTCATGCAACTTTTGGACGTGTTAAATTCCTAATTTATCCTGTGATTTCATTCTCAACTGTCTCATCCATTGATCAATGCTGCATGTTCCTCTGCAGTAGGGATATTGTTCTTTACATGAACAAAATTTGGTTGATGGCGTTCAGGGCCAGGAAGGTGTTTTTCCATGGTCGAGCGAACTTCACCTAAGAAAAATCTATAGGATAAAGAAGAGATGGATTATTATTATTCGAGTTTTGATTGAACCATACTGTGTTGTATTGACGCTTTCAAATTGTTCGTCCCAAGCCAAATTGAGGATAACAATTTGGATATACATGACACTGGATTCAGCCAGCCTCATTGAATCATCATTGTCGTCCTCACACCACAAGAATCTAGCATGTTTGGTTAAACTTTTAGAGTTTACTTATAAGTAAAACAATACATTATTATTATTATGACAGTGAAAAAAAAGTTGCTGTCAAAATAAGTAATTCTTTTTAATTGAAGTTTTTTACAAAATAAATAAATAAATAAAATTCAATGCGGCACCTTTAAAATATCATCATAGATATGAACAACATTGAAATCTTGGGCATTAATAACTGGAGAGAGAGTAATGTTCACATGTGAATTACTAAGATTTGGATGAGAAATAACGTTCAGACGTGTGAACGAATTATAAAAACGCACCTTTCAATTTAAAAATGTATTATCTACTAATTTCTATAAAATTTGCAATGATATTTCAAGTAGGGTACTAGTTAATGCTCTTTGTGTATACATTTGTGAACATGCTTTAATGACCATTTTGAAAATTTTAATAAAATTCAGGGACCGTGGCTGAAATTAACCTTTAAAATAAGGGGGGAAAAGGTAATATAATCTAATATGATTGGAAACAAAAAGTTACTTAAAACTAATTTACCACTTTAAGCTTAGCCAAACATGCTAGTATGATATGGAAATACTTAAATTGTACATTTTGAATTAAAAATAATAATAAGGGAAAAGAATAAACGAAAAGAAAAGATGACCGGTCTTCATGGATAAGCGAGGAAAAATAAAGGGAAGAGAAGTGAATATGAGAAGTTTGAATGGAGGGCTTAGCGCTTCACAATGTTAAGAAAAGCATAAAGGAAAGTTATTTAGCACAAGAAACCAAGACTGTCAATTTTGGTACATGGAGAATAGAGCTTGGAATTCTAAAGTGAAGAGTTTGCATAAAGCAAATTCTTGGTATTTTTGGGGGCTTCTTCCACTTGCTCATCTTGTACCAGTATCTAACTTTATCTGGCTTTCTTGCAACTGTAGCAAGCCTATAACTTTGGCTGGCCAACGGCACTTGTGAGAATATGCTCTCAGAGATAAAATCTCACCTCGAATAAAGATGAAAATATAGATCAATTTATAAGGGTTCGGATTGTGAAACCCCAAGTCTTAATATTGTATTGGAATCCATTAAGCTTAAATGAGTGGAATGAGCACGCAAATTTCAAGGTTAGTTTGCACAAACGAGCTATCATATTGTGGAGTCATGTTAAGGGAAAAAATTTCAAATTGGATAAAGATGAAAATATAGTCTAACTTAGATAAATTAAGAAAATTATAGTTTATAGTCCATTTGGCAAGGCTTTTAAAAAGATCGAAATTCACTTCTTAGTCTCTACGTTTGGATCTTCTACAAAAAGCAAAAGCAGAAACTATCTCAAACAAGCTCTTAGATAGTTTAAAGATATTTTTTGTGGACACAAAGATGATAGAGGATAGAAGGTTGATGCAATCTCAATTTAGTTGTTCTGATTTTAAGTAGATATAATAATGAACTGCACAAAGTGAGAAAAGAGATTCATATATCCGCTGAATATGTTTATAAAATGAATAATTTGATGATTGTGAATCACCCAATACAACAAGACAACTTATATGCAAAGTAGACAGGAGCATAATGAGATGACGTGAAGAATTGATGTTGGGTTGAAGAGTTTTGGGATTTGTGAATTTTTGGTCTAAAAGAGCAAGACAAATAATAGGGTATGTGGGGGAACCAATATAAAGATTCTTGGCTTCTCAAGAATGCTGTTCCAATCTCAACTTTTATTCAAACCTATCAAAACTTCTAAAACAGCCTTACATTGCTTCTATGGCAGGCTTATGATTGAGCTGAATCTATGTTTGGGTCCCTTTTGTTCTTTATGCCATTGGTCCCACAAATCCAACAAAAGACAAAATCTCCAGGTTTATATAGAGAGGAATAGAGAGTTCCATTTTCAGACAGCATTTATTCTCTTACAGAAGAAAATTCTCTGTTTCTGTAGTGCAAAATGAGTTTCTCTGCCAGTAGGGTGATTATACTAGTAATCTTCTGCATCGGGGTTTTCTCTATTCAACCAGAGAGGGTTTCCGGCCGGAGAAGCATAGATCTTGCTCTGCGATGGGGACAAGGAGAAATGTTAGATCTCAGAAGTTCCCGGGTTCTAAAGGCTGTTGCAGGGCAGGACTTGAGCGCCTCTCTGGATATTGCGCCTTCACCTGGAATGACTTACTATCCAAATCAATCAGAAAAAAGAAGGGTCGACCGAGGATCAGACCCTATTCACAACAGATGCTAAAATTTCAGGCAGAGGATAAAATGTTAAGAAACTTTCCAGTATAGGTTTGTTTTGATTTTGTTGTTTCATTCGTTTAAGTTAAAGCTTTGTGTTCATAGAGAAGCTGATAGATACAGCTAAGAAGTGCAAGCCATACCTTTATCAAGTAATATAGTTTCCAACCATAGCTCGAATATGTAGAGATTCATAGTGCCATAGATTTTGTTTCTTCTTTTAGCTTCAATCTTCTTTTCATCTAAATTCTTTTTACGTTTAACCATGTTTGCACAACAGAAGCACAAGGATGTGCACACAGACCTGCATCTGTTACGTTACAATGAATCTGGTTTATCTGGTATGATGTTTTCATTGATCTATTTTTTTCCTCATCTCAAGGCGTTTCGCAAATTAGAATTTGCGAAAGTAATAATCTCCTCTTCTGCATTTGAAATTCATTCTATTCCTTTCCTATTGTTCAGCAAGATTTCAACTAGGAACATACAAAGTAAGAACCCGACAAGGAACTCTCCTTGAAAGTAAAAGAATTTACAATATGTTTTGAGATCTGGATAAAGAAGGTATATATCTGAAGGGAAAAAAAAAATAGTGCTAGTATGTTTAAAAGTGCTTACAACCTAAATGGGGACTCAGGAAGACTGTGATCTGCTGTATCTGTTCTTCCGGTGAACACTTAATTGTGTGGCTGATTTCTTGCGTAAAACAGTCTGCCAAATCATATCCACAGCATCACTGGGCTGAGATGGATAATGATACTCAAAGTGTCGACTGATCTTCTTTAGTCTTTCCCACATTTTCGTCCAGTTCTCTTGCTCAATCCCTCTGAGAAGATTAAGAAGATAACCCTTTCTCACAGCGTCCGATGAGCGGACAAATACACAGAATTCTGAGTAGTCGAGAACATCTTCAAAGGGTAGCTCAATTTCATCGCTGATTATTACAGGAACACAGTGACTAGCAATGGCGTCAAAGAGACGATTTGAAGAAGGGGTGTCTCCAGCAATATTCAGGCAAAATTTGGAAGAGGCCATCCCTTTCCCTGCCTGTTTTATCCCATTAGCCTGAACACTTCCAAAGGCAAAGTGAACGTCCTTCTCGTCTTTGAGTAGGTAGTATAGTACTTGACGGATGGCTCCACCCTGAATACAAACCTTAACTCATATTCACATTGAGTTATATATAATCAGGCAAATCCACACTGATTTTCTTTCTTAAGATTCAAATCACAGGTTTCATCGGATTTTCTATCTTCTTCTTCCTCCCTAGCTTTTCCTCCTCCTCTTTCACTATGCAGTGCAGTTTCATTCATTTCATGCACAGATCTAATTCAGATTTTAGCGCTCCATTTCCGATTTTTACAAGTGCCCATATTATATATATGTAAGGTTATGATATTTTCAGACAAAATGCAGAGCCCTTTAATATTAAAAATATATCTCATCTGCAGTTGTGGCAATTAAAACAGAGGATCAAAGGCCTACTAAAGATTAAAGAATCTATTCCACGTGATAAGTCCATCATAATTTATGAAACCAGACAGGAAACAATCCCTGAAAATAATCAAAGGCTAACAGGTGAACGAAAAACATTTCACACTGCTGATTTTTAAACTATGGCTATTTCTTTTGGGAATCCGTCACAATTTATAATTCAGTTTAGACTACAGATGAGAAGGAGATGATAATTAAGCGATGTATACAGTTGCATTTCAAGGTATTCTTCTAGGAGTGAATCAAATACTGATAAATCAAATTCATATATATATAAAACCCTCAAAAGTAAACTTTCAAATGTAACTTTGTCACGTGTTAACCGAGTAAAAAGCATGTCACATCACAAAAAGAACAAACAAACAAATAGTTCATATTAATTTGCAAAGGTGGATATATATACAACTTACGTCTTTCCTGTAAATTGCTCCTCGGAAATACATCAATATGGGCCGTTCACTGAATGACGGTGAGTTAGCAGTCGGGATCGTTCTCACCATATGCTTGTAAGGTGCAATTACATCCTTTTCAAGGTTTGCTATTTTTCTGGAGTATCTCCCAAAATCTGAAAGCACGAACGTGGCCGAACCCAACTTATTTCTTGCAAATAACATGCTATTTGGGTGGTGGGCTACAATCAAATGATCCCGCCCACCTAGTCGATTCCACTCATCCCGACCTTTCAAAAACTGCACCAATTTATCCTGCAGCATTCTATTGACACTAATCTTTTCATGTCCTTGGTGCTTTGAGTGCCGGTTGTAACTCAGAGACGAGAAAAAAGGTACAAATATTACATCTGCTTCACTTGAATTCTGCACTCTGATTGCAAAGCATGGTCGAACTACATTTGCAGTATTTGATGCAAGAAGATCAAGAGTAAGCCAATACTCTGTGCTATGCTGTGAATTTAAACCACCGGGATATGGTGGAACTCTGTTAGTAATACTTACACTAGGCCACGTCTGGTTTGCACTGCCTTCCCAACCTAACAACCCGAAGTGAAATTCAGAGGGCAAGTCATACATATAGACCCTAAGAAATGCTTGACTTTGCTCACACACTGCCCCATGGTGGTGTCCCGTTTCATCCATATTCTCTGTGTGACCAGACACTTGAAAACCCACCTTGTGATTGCTAGTATCTTCCTTCTTTGGCATTTCACTAGGGATAGGAGGACTTTTCATTTGATCACCATGGCCATTCGATTTCAAATAAATCGATGAATTATTAACCAAAATAAAATTTAAAACTGATCTGCCTATGAAAGAATTATCAGAATTGTTGTAAAACTTATGAAGGGACAGCGAAGAGAGAATCAAAAGAATCATTGAAGCCACTATAAGCCAAGAAAGAAACTTCGATGGTGGCATCCTCTTTTCCGAAATGGAAGACATCTCAAAAATCAGCCTGTTCCTTACCGGAATCTCTATATTACTCTTCGAGCGAAAACAATCAATCTTCCCTACTAAAACCCGAGGACCTGGATTCTACATGCCAATGCCAGTTCTTTTGTGCAATGCTTCATTTAATGGTGTTTCAAATTCTGAAAATCAATAACAGGTATGTATTTCAGCAATCTTGAAAAGAGGAAAAAAAATCTTTATAGATTATAGGTGGAAACCCATAATCTGCCTTCATCAACTGTGCGGGTTTTTAGATACTTTCAAGGTGGCATTTCTTAATAATATATTCGTCTATAATCAACCACCTCCATCAACCCACAAAACCCATAAATACAAAACCCAAAATTTCTTGTCACCTTAAAACTCCTACAATATATATAAAGGCCATCACAAATATCCTGTCAATTAACTACTGATGGTTAAAGATAATTCAAAGATCAAATTTAACCAGCGAAAGAGCAGAAAAAGATCGTCAAGAATCAATTTTTTTTTTTTTTTTTCATCTGGGATATTTAGATTCATCATATTCCTGAAAATAAAATATAAAAAATGAAGAAAAAAAATTGTTAAAAAAAGAAAAGAAAAGAAAAAAACCTTGCCACCTTGAGTTGAGTACTCCCATGGAGGCACTGCTCTTTTTCCAGCGAAGGCTTAAACTGTTGAAATCCCACTTTAAACCATAAGTCCTAAGATTTTAAAAAATAGAATATTTTTAATAATTTACATTAATATGTACTGCAATGCCTTTTGGTTGTGCTGTAATTGGACAAATGGTAAAGTAGGTTGAAAGCAATTTTGCCATATTTCATTGTCCAACGCCTACTATGCATCTTCCGTCTTCACGCAATAATTTTGCTTTCTAAAATAATCCATAATTTAGGGATAATTAATATAATTAATGATGTCATTAAATTGTATACCTACATTAAGACAAACATGCCATTTTCTGTTTCTATCGAACATCCAACCATAAATTGCAGAATTAGTCTTTGTTTGGTAATTCGGAATTGGTAGACCGTCCATCCAAATCTTTTGAATTGATTCTGAGGCTTATTTTACATGGAGATACAAACTATAAAAAATTGAATTTTTCCTCGTCTACAGAAAAAATACATATACTGGTGCCTATTCGGTGCATTTATGTGGTTGCATTTTTTGTAAGTGTAGTGCAGTTGTGAAAAATTTAGATAGCGAGGACATGTTGTGAATGCTGTAGCCGTTCTCAAAATCTGACCGAATTAATCAGTTTGGCAGTAAAAATTGTGAAACTAATCTAGTTATATGTTACAAGCCAGAAGGTTAACAGCAGTTCAAATAAATCAAGAAGTTGCCTAATCACACCAAGAATTGACCAGGTCGCTTTCAGGTTTTTTTGTTTTCTTACCATCCATTCGATTTGATTATGACCCTTTGCTTTCTTTTTTGAAATTATTGCTCGGACCAATTTTTAAAACATTGATCATACTCGTTAGTACTGAACTTTGAACAAAATTTTAATTTATTTTGATATATTTTGGACTGAATAAAGCTTATTGAAACAAAGGTGTCGAGTAGTGACCTCTCGCTCTGATGCTTGAGTGAATAATGTAAAATATACTTGAATATTGAATCGGCAGGCATATGTATAACAGTTTTTGGTGTAATTTTACGACGAATAGGACACATGGAAATCTGATGAACTAGGAGTCATGATACACTTATATGTTGAGATTGATGAGAGAGTTTAAATGCTAACTTCAGGATCAATAGTCCATTAGGTCAAGTCAGTTTTCACTATGAGACAAGATGAAAGCTTCAAGGATATGGAGCTCAAGGTCAAATTTAGTGATGACAAATTTTGAGTTTATCGCTAGTACTCTCCAATTTAATTGCCACACATTATAAGAAAATATCATGTTGATTGAAACTGACTGCCTCATTAATGTTGACCGGTCGACTAATAGTTGTTAAAATCGTATGTTGCAATTTTGGTTCACTTGAGTGGATAATCTAATCCATACAAATGGCTGATTTGTGAGCATTGGATGGAGGGTTATTACTGGCCGCCCATATAAATAGAACTTATCTGTAACTTGCACATCATTTAGTCATTGGCCGCATTATTTTTTATTAAATTATAATTTATTTTTTCTTACTTCTTATGAATTATACATTCTCTAATAAGATAATATTACATACATATAAAAATAAAATTCTTTTTTTAACCACATATTCTCCAAAAAATTACTATTTCTCTAATTATAACGTAGAATAATAGAGACCCAAACAATCGCTTAGTGTGACTTGAAGAAATCTGATGAAAGAATTCTGAAAACTTCTTCGATTGAAATTTTTTGGGGAAATAAACTTGTTTTTTAAAGTGTGTGTTGTTTGATTTGCATTTGATTCAACTTTTGGTTGGATATTTTTCAAAATACCTGGTGTTCTTGGGTAGTTCCATGAAAATCTTGA
>CAIGRB010134676.1:0-12705 GCA_903798255.1 Fraxinus quadrangulata
TTAGCAGGTAAGGACATTATCAATGACATTGAAATATGTGAATATTAAGATAGAACCACTAAATCGTAAAGGAGATTTTTAGAGAACTAGTTACAGTTCATTTTTATTGCGAAGCAAGCTGTGATTAGAGTCAAGTTGGTAGATATTTATTTTCCGAACTGTCTACGTAAAAAAATGAAATTATAAATGCTATACAAAACTTCATAAGAAGGTATCTTGAGAAATCTGCTATGAGAATTCTAGTAGAAAGTTCAATGCTTTACTATGTACACATAAAAATTATCGTGTCGAAAGTTTAACTAAAGAGAAAAAGAAGCTGTTGACACACAAAAAGTGTAGTCCAAATTTAAACGGTCCAAGCAATGAAACCAAATCCGGATGTCCAGAACAAAGGTCCTAATGGGATCATTGACAAATGCAAAAGAGGCTTTATAACAAAGTAATGTCATCGCCCAACCTGATAAGTAACCCAAAATCTGAGAGAAGGGAATGTCCTGCGGTCGCCCAAGATGAATGAGTCTGTTCTCGTCCAAACCTCCGAATCGTCCAGAACCTTGGCAAACATAAGACATCATAGTCATCCAAAAACAATAGTTATTGAAGCAGTTATTGAGTAATCCAATCACGCCCCACGATCCAAAAATCCCAATTATGGACGGTTGAAGAATAAAAATCGTGGTGAGAGTTAGAGATGACTGTTTTACGACAAATCAGCTATCATGAAGAAAATGGGTAGTTACAGAATGCCAGGCAGTTGTCAAGTGGTTCTCTACGAAGAGACTATCAAATGAGTATAAAAAAAAAGAATCCATAGAAGAAAGGATCTAGAATCAAACACTCTCAACAGAGAATATGTAATTTCAATTTCTTAGTTTAACTTTAAAATCTTTCTTTCAGTACTGGTGTGCTTGTGCTCCTTGGAGGCATTCTGTTTTATTTTCGAATTATAAATCTTTTGCATCTCTAAGAAGAGACTATCAAAGTAGTATAAAAAGAAGAGAAGACATAGAGTAAAAGATCCCGTATCAAACACTCTCAACAGAGAATATTTAATTTCAATTTCTTAGTTTAACTTTAAAATCTTTCTTTCAGTACTGGTGTGCTTGTGCTCCTTGGAGGCATTCTGTTTTATTTTCGAATTATAAATCTTTTGCCAAAGAAGACACCCATTTTTGGGACTTTGTCTCAAGAGGTTTGTTCTTACACAATCGACTGAACTCCTTTTAATTGTTAGCGACTATCCGCTCGAAACAGAAGCCCTTCAAAATGAGGTGTACAAGAGCTACGCAATCTTCGTACTTCCCTAACTATTTTCTTTAATCTTACTATTTTCTAGCTCAGACTACATCAACCCGAATCAGCTCACCTATTTGCATCACAACTAAGAAAAACAACTATTAGGCTAGATTAGAAGTTGAGTGTCTATTGAAGGATTGAACATGGTCCGGTTCGGAATCGAACCCGAATTTTCGAGTATTTAGTAAGTGGAATCGTCGGGTCCAAATTTCATTAGGACGGATTCGATTCCATTCGGTTCCTGGTTCCGTACCATAATTAAACATTAAAATATTTACAACAACATTATATTAATTCAACTAATAATATATTCAATATTAGTTCTTACAAAAATATCGTAGTCTAATGTAAAATTATACGAACAACAAGTTATCTAATAAAATTAATTCACTAATGTCATTGTATACAAATTACCAAAAATTAAATAATAAAATATCAGTGATTTCATATCATTGATTTTTTCAAGCCTTCAAATCTAGAAAAATAATATTTTGGATTTGGGATAAATTAATTAGTTGGCAAATGAAATACGAAAATGTATTTTTGGGCTCAATTAATTATGCAAAATTTCTTTAAAAAATTGAAATAATTTGACTTATTTAATATAAACAAATTTAAAAAATTAGAAAGATTCGATTTTTATTTGGGCATTCAATTTTTTGTCCAGAACCAAGACTGAACACAATCCTTATGTTCTCAATTCAAATACTCATTCAATTATTTAACTTAAGAAGAACCGTTCGGGTCGATTTGGATCTCATTCAATCTGATTCGATTCGATAGTTTTGTCCAGTCCTAATCCATTATTGTTCAAGTCTTAATTGCATTCGAGATTCCCAAGCTCTCTATTGTTAGGGAAACGATGAACGATAGGGGGCTTACTAGACAAGACCCGTAAAATTATCCAAGCTCTCTATTGTTAGGGAAACGATGAACGATAGGGGGCTTACTAGACAAGACCCGTAAAATTATCCAAGAGCAAAAAGAGGAAAATTTAGCATCCTCCTAAAATGAACTACGGATTAAATTGAAAGAACTAAAACGTTAAAATGAGCGCGCTATGAAATCAAGATTATATGTGGAATGTGTGTTTTCTTACTCGTTAATGCAATATCACCAAGAGCATTAGCCACGTAAACCACATTATTAGACATAAGAAAAACATTAAATTTAATAATGGATATGTGAGAATGACTTAATTGAACCAACTTTGTAAGTTCAATAAACATTTATGCTAAAAAAGAGCATCATAACTAATTTGACACATTTTGGAAGTTTGGTGTCTTTTTAAAATAAAATTAACACCAAGAAAATGGGGAAATGACACGAAAATCAGACATTGTTCCTATTTCATAAGATGGAAATAGAATAAACCTACCAAGTTAATTAAATAAGATTAAATGGAATTCGAATTTCTACGTTTAATTGAACTTATTACATTTTAACTCAATATATCCCATTACTTAGACCGATGTTCTAATCTATTGAAGCTAGATAGCATTATTCATTAATAAAACTAGATACGATTTAAAAAGGCGTAACTTTCCATGAAATAGCACCCGAGTCTCTCTAAAATTTGTGAAAAAACACCAACGTTATCTAAATCAATTGAAATTAATAGTCGATCAAAATTTGAAAAGTCTTTCTTACTTCTTCAGAAAAGTGAAGCTTAATCACAATGTTCTAAACTAACTATATTTATCCGACCATTTTTCTCTTTTTCTAAATATATTAACATTGATTGTAAATCAATTACTTCAACTAACTGAAAATGAAAGTTGCACAACATGAGATGAAGCTGCAGGAATGATGATGATGAAGATGATGGGGAAGAATTCACTGAAACCGTCTGATTACTCCTGGCTGCCTCCAAAGTTTACATTGTCAACAAACATACAAACCAAGTTGCATTAACGGGGAGATGTTACTCACGGGGACGAGCAAGCCAAAGAGAGCTAAGTGCTCGAAGCCGGGAGAAGTAGTCGTTGATGGCAAGTAGAGCACGAGCTGATTGCCGAGTTGTCAATATACTATGCATTCGTTGCAAAGTCTGTTGCCGCAAATTGTCAGCCTGCAATACAAGCAACGCCTCGCCATCATTAATCAAATCATACACAGATGGACATTATACTTCAACAGAATTTCTCACATTTACGTGTCAATATGACCCATGAGCCCCAGATGATCTTTATTATGTTCTACACAGTCTTGTCCCTGTTCAGTTACCTTCTTATTGGGCTGTGGGGTTGTGGAGAAATAAAATGCAAGAGGAGACGGGTGCTGGCTAGGGGATAGGATTGATAACAGGAAACAAAAGGTACAAAGAGCAAAAAGATAACCTGACGAATGAAGCCTTCAAGAGTTCCCAACTTCCCCATAGCCATTGCCATTTGACCCATGTAGTTGGCAACATTTCCTGTTGATGGGCCCAGTGAGGCAGCCAATGTTTCAGCCAAAGACTGCTGCAATGCTTCCATTCCCTGTGACAAGGCGTCCTCAGCCTGTTGAGAGGACTGTTGCAAGTTGTTTATTGACATTAACTGTTGCTCAGTCAATGGCTCTAACTGATTTATAAGAAGCTGCAACCAGATAGGTCAATGTTTTAAAAACTGATAGAACAGGTACAAAAGGTGGGCACTTAACTATTGTAACCATGAAAAAATGAAACAAACAAGCAAAAAGATATGAACCAAGCAAATTTACTTCCGGAAAATCATCATCATTTTCCTGGATATAAAATGTAATGTGCGCAGTTGCACACTCAATAAGGACAGGAGAATTAATTCAAGGAAGAGTATAGTCACAAAAACAACAGAGAATCCAATAGCTATACCCTCTTTGACGTTACTGTTTTAAATTGAATAGAGAGACTGGGCTCAAAACGCAATGCTCTTCAAATACACGAAATCCTAATATCCAACAAAGGATTATGAACACCGTAGAACCAAAATAACATGCAAGTAGACTACATAGAAGAATCGCACATATCTACTTATGTAAATCATAATGAGCATCAAGAAAGGTTCTTAGTAAGGTCAAAAGGTTGTCAAAAAAATGTGCGTTTTTTTTGTAACGAACAGAACCTCTATGCCCCAGCCATTAACTTATATACTGTCCGTTGTGGAAGAGTCTAACTCTATCTTACCCCTCACGAATTTCTATCACGTTCATTTAATTCGAACACATGACCTTCCCTTACAAGAAATTTAAGTTGAATCCTTCAAGTTTGTTATGGAATATTATATAAGATGCATTACTAGTAGAAAAAGATTTATCCCCTGTTTGATTTAACTAAAAATTATATTTTAGTAGATTTTGATATAAGTAGATGAAATGTGTAGTTGAAAAGTTAATAAAATTTGTGGATCCTATGAAATGTGTGATTAAAATTAAATGTTGACTTTGACTTAAATTTTTATTAACTATTTGGTTATACCAAATAGGGACTTACGTCCAATTGATACCAGAATTCAATTTAAATCTCTTTTAAGGAGAGGTCATGTATTCGAATCCTAGAGATGTGATAGAAATTTGTGAAGGTTTAGACTTTTCCATAACGGACGATACGTAAGTTAACGGATTTGGGCATAGAGGTTGAATCGTTACAAAAGGTATACCATGTTCTAAGTGGACATACCCAAGAGAAAGGGGGGAGCGAGAACATGGAGGATCATCTAAAAAATGCAATCCCCCAAGTTGCTAATGGGGAAAAAAACTGATAAAACAACATGAACCTCACCTTAAGAAGTTCAGAAGAACGAAAACCACCAAGCCAGAGGAAGCACCTTTCTGCAGGTGTTTTCCACATGCCTGATAAAATATGGAAGACGTCGGCCTTTGCAGCATCCCCTTTTATCCTGAAAATGTCATCATAGTGTGCCAAGATGCCATCCACAATTATGCGAAGTTCACCATCACCTGCATGTTGATTGACTGCACCTCTTAGCTCATTAACCCGTCGGTTATGTTCCTCCAGCCAGCGTGCATATTCAACATCAAAGGCCAAAGCACCTAGATATATAGGCTTTACAGTTCATATTTCCATGGAACTCAAAGTCGCTGAAATAATTATGGTTTGTAAAAAAATGAACCTATGTTACCAAGTTGGGATACAAAAGCATTTAACTTATGGGGAAGGACCCAAGTTGACATAAATTATTACAAGTACGTCTCAGGATATTTTGATGGGGAAGCCAAAATTTAAGCAACTAATGTCAAACATCAGAAACAATAAAAATAGAGAATGCGGGGAAGTACGAAAACTGTTCTCTGGAATTTAACTTAATTCCTAATCCCCATCAATTCTTATATTCACCCTTTCGCCAAAGTTCGTCGTTCTAATGGGAGGCGTAAGACACTGAACTCACAATCAGCTCCTTAAAGCACAGATATCTGATTCAGGAAACTCTCCAAATATTTTCTTTATTTATGTAACTCCTTAAGAACAAGCTTGTTAACTTAGCCATTCAGGCAAAGGATAGGCCATAGGTCAAGTTTAACTACCAGCACACAACATAAACTTGTAATCCTGCTCCGTCGAGAATAATTATACGCTTTACGCCTTGATATTCACTAGTCACTGACATGGTCATTTTCATATTTTAATTGTTATTCTCCTGAAAACAGTGAAACCTTTGCTTCTTTTTTTTCCCCCCTCTTTCATTCTCAGGATTTCATATATTTAATTATTTCCACTAAAGTAGCTTATTTTATCTATTCTAATTGATAGCATAGGTCCTTAGCAATATGTTCTGTTTATCATTTTGACTTTCAATAGAGCTAGTTGCTTTACACATTTTAATACATTCATTTTTCATTCCCAACCGTTCTTTCAAATAAAAATTCATAATACATGGAGATCGTTATATATCGCCATCAACCTCTTCATTCAGAGAAGGATGTCCCCTCTCTGAAACTTCCTACTCCCTTCTAAACTTAGTACTCAATTTCAATAGCTATTCAACCACCAGGCCTGAAGGTACGCTTAACCATTTCCTGAACCTCTTCATGCTCTCAGTCCATCAGTACTACCTCATACAATATGTTTCCTCTTTACGACCCTCTTGCAGCTTTCTTCTCATTCTTTTGGCAAATAAATTTTTTTAAATTTTTTTACAACGGAAAAAATTTTTATACCTGTTTTGAGCAGCAAAACCATTTCATAAGAAATTCACAGTTAGATAGTCAAAAAGATGATAACTATACCATTTCCTCCCATAGACTGTGCTTGCTCTCCTGAGTTTGCAATAAATATGCCCTTCAGCAAAGAAAATATATTCACTAAATTGAGAAACAACAAAGATTTACTAGAAATAGGATTTCAGACGGAAATCATAAATACAGTAACTAGACAGAACAGAACCTGCTGTCTAGCTCGTTGGAGTTCCTGCTCAAGTTGTGTCAACTTCATTCTGCTGCTTTCTAACTGTTGAACATAAGCCTGAGACCAATATGACAAAACAGAACACACAAGTATAAGATAGGTTGATGACATTGTCAAATGACACATTAGTTCTATTGGACTAGCATCTCTTAAGAAGACATCTAAAATAGAGATTAAGGGTAATGTCCAAAATGCTTCTCCAATGCATATGTAAAATGCTAAATGTTGGATGGATGGTAGAGGGTTTCTCTAGAGAGGGGGGTAATTATTTGATATCCGGTCAGTTTTGTCAAAGTATTTTGATCAAATATATGCCGTCCTTTAGGATGCAAAGTAAGGTCGTTTCCACTTTTGATCATGCATCGTACTAGCAACGTAGATTTTAAATGAAAACACTAGCAACGTAGATTTCAAATGAAATATGAATGGGTAATTATGGTGTATGAAAACACTAGCAATGCAGATTTTAAATGAAATATGAATGGGTAAAATTCAGCTGATAGATTAGCCCCAATAAATAATTAAACCTTGGATCCATGTATCAATTTGTGTGTATATGGATAGGTGGTCAGTTGGTGGGGTTGTGAATCAAATTCAAACTTTGCTGCTTGGTTACCTCTAGGTTCCATCGGTGTTATGTCCTTGACCCAAATCCTTAAATGATAGTTACTGAACCCAGTTGAAGAATCAAGCCATTAAGATATATCATGGGTTCTAATGTGGAGTGAAGTGCTTGAAGTTGGGTATGCGTACCATTAATGAACTTTAGAAAGAAATTAGTTAGCATATATTACAAACAGAACTGATATTTATTTGATAAATAATTTGCAAGTTCTTTCACTTGTAGATTTTACACAAATAAACTAATATACTATTATGCAGAACCAAACTCTTAATTTGAGTTTTACTCACATCTCGAATGAATTCAAGAACATATTCGAAGAAATTCTGACCCCCAGAGATATTAACATAGATATTTATATGTTGATTTTGAAAAATATCCTAATGTATCAAAAATACCAATATAACTTTTACAGTACACATATCCTAATAGGATTATGGGAGTTGTTTAAGCCACATTACTATAATTCAGTTATCAGACCCAACCAGCCCATCAACCAGGGTAGGACGCTGGGCTCAATGGATAATGGAGATGGAATAACAGTTGGATGGTTAGGTAACCTCATCTTTAAAGATAAAGAAGGGCATGAACTTTTTGTACATCGATGCCTACATTTTTTGACAACATTTCTAATCGAATCCCAACACAAATTATGTTGTTAAATATAAAGATTATGCACAAATACAACTTCGAGTTTAAAAATTAAGGTATGCCATGTTGCAGAAAGAAGAAAAATGTGATTAGCTATCCCTCTTTTGCTTTTCTCCAAATCAAATTGATGACATATTAATTTTTCTGCTTCCATTTTTCATTAGTATTTAATAGACACATCCAATGATTACTTACTTTTCATTTATTTTGCCTTTCGTCATGCAGTTTCACGAGACAAATTGGTAATATATATTCCAATGTATATCATCTCAATCCCTGCTCCTCTATTTCTAATTTCCTTTCCCCCCATGTATATTATTTGTCATAATCAACTTGTGAAATCAATGGCAGTACTTCTCTTCCTCTAATGTATACAATATATATCGAAATTAATATATCAATATAATCAGAATTCTATGAGATCATGTGATATTTTGTTTCCAAATTATATTAATGATTTTCATATTAAATCCAGGGATCTAGATAAACAACAAAATGAAATAATAGTTATAAACATAGAGTATTCTTTAACAAAATTTTTAATAATCATATAAATTTCAATCCTTTTGAACATGTAACCATGCACTTTTCTTAAGTTTTTTAGCCTTTTGGTACAAACTAAAAGTTTTGAACTGGTTTATGTTGATTATAGCAGTCATGAATTTGTTCCTAGGTGCAAACTGAAATAACTTTTAATTAATTAAGAAAATCTTTCAATTTTCTATAGCTATAAAAATTGAAATACTTGCCTAGATAAATATTTTAGTAATCAATTATATAAATTTTAAATGATAAGCAAACATCAAACTAGCGCTGGCTTGGTGGGAATGAGCTTTGGTTATTACACAAATGACCAGGTTCAAAACATGCCACGAGCATTGTGAGAGCATGTTTTAGGACCCGCTGCACTGCCGGTTTTACAGCAACCTGGTCAGTTTCTGGCAGGTTTGACCAATTCGACTGTGAACCAGTCCACCATAGCTAACAGGACTGGATCGCTGGTACGGTACATTCCAGTTCCGAAAACACTGCAATAATTGCTAAAAACTACCTACCATGCAAAGGAAGATAGAGCGGCTAGTTCTGCAGCTCAACCCTGATTATAATGAAAACTGAAAAAGTGTTTGCACAGATATTTTCGTAGTAGATTTAGACAACATGCATTTATAAACGGTAACCAGAATTTGAAGCAAAACAGTGGAAGGTACACAATGTGCACAACACGAGAACCTACTTTTTTTCTCAAACGGCTTTTTCTCGCAGCTTCACGGTTTTGAGCGAGCCTGCGGAGCGTCTGCAAGAAGCTGTCAAGATCAATCATCTACACAGAAATAAGAATATAGGTGCATGAGATTTAGTAAAATTTCAAACCTTTTGATCCCTGGACTTATCACTGCCATCAGAAGCTACCATACCCTGTGATAGAGCGTTTTGAAACTAAACAGAAAACTAATGTTAATATTAAAGCAATAACAAATAACGCAAGCTTGTCAAGCTAGAGTAATGGGGAAAATATGTACAATGAAAATGAAAACATGATCATCTACGTATCAATTCACGATAATAAGTATATAAGTATGTATAATAAAGAGAGAATTTTTGCATAATATATTGGAGAAGCATTTTGGACATTACCCTCAAATTCTTATCTTCAGTGTCAGCATCAGTTGAAGTATCAGTCCTAGGACTGACATCTGCCATACTGGGCACTCCACAATATCCTAGATATATACTTCAAACTAAAACAAGCATATGTGTTCACTCTTCTGTTGGAAGAGACTAGATAGGATCAGAACCCAACGTTACTGAATAAAACTCGAATAGGAGGAAATTATGCTGCAAAGAGAAAAAGCATCCAGTGACAACATAAGAAACTTTTTTAGTGATTTCAAAGGCAGAACAGACTGATAAATATGAGTAAAGCAGTGAAGCACAATTCCAGCAATTATTATAGCGATAAATTATTAGTTGGTCGATTTTATGAATCAAGAAGCATATATTGCAGTAATTTTTCATATTAGAAAACCTCAGCAAAGTAATTCATGGTATTCCTACTTAGAAAGAATCATGGAATAATTACAGCTTGAAATAATAAATTCTCTCAAGTAACAAACAAGCATTAGATTTCTCTTCAACTAATGTTGAGAGTGGAAATTATTGACAAACCCTTTCCCCTCTGTACATATTCTTTGATTGCATCTGAAATTATCTATACGTGTTTGTTAATATTTTATTCTCTTTCTTTCCCATGATTCATGGGAGCAGATTTCTCTTTTAGTCACTGTTTCTTCATTGTAGATCTTTATATAAGTTATTAGCCTGCTCACATTGTATCAGAGCTCTAGGTTTTCCTTACGATTTCAACCAGTTTTCACTTGATCTCAATGGCCAGAACTGCACGGCCTTCTTTGCCAACAAAGTAATCATCAACCCAGTCCCGGAATTATCATCCTCTTGAGTAAAAAATTTCAGAACTCTCTAAAACCAACCCCGGCAATGTTGATTCCATAATCGTCATCAGGTGAATACAAAAATCGGCAAGTCTCATTTCGACTCAACGAGTAAACTATTTTTTATCTGGTCAGAGCTCTTGAAAACATTCCTAAAAGGGAAGAGAAAGCTATGCTCAGCACCAAGAGAACAAAATCCCAAATTTACAGTTTGGACTGAGAATTCCATGTCATGACTTGGTTGTGGAATTCAATTGAACCAGAAGTTAGCAAAACATGCATATTCCTTTCAACAGCAAGGGAAATTTGAGAGGCTGCTAGTCAGACCTATTCTAACTGTCGCCCAAATATACGCAATAAAGACCCAAAATCAACCACCAAGCAAGGGAATATCAAATATGTCTGTTAAAAAGTATTATCGGATTAAGGGCGTGTTCGGTAGAGATTAAAAGCCAATTAAAATTGAAAATATAACTGCTATTGGGTCTCACTCGTCTAATAAAAGTCAACAATAACGACTAATTTTTCAATTTTAATCCGATTTTAATCTCTACCAAACACACTCTAAAAAAGGTGTATGGCTTGAATTAGACTATTATCAAAACTTTAACAATGCAAAAAGTTCATTGAAAGATATAGAATTTTTAGTTTCTTGCTGGTGTTAATGTGGTTTGACCACATGAGAGTCCATGTACTTAGCAAAGAGTCGTGGCCATCATTTAATAAAGTTTTTCAATAAAGAGGGCAGAAGGAGGAGGATGGTCAGGGCCGGTCCTCAGAATTATGAGACCCTAGGTGATAAATTGTTACATTACTCTTAAATATAAATGAAATGAACAATTTTAAAATAAATAACTTATTCTTAACTTTCATAAAAATTAATTTATAAATTTTAAAGAAACTTTATAAGCTTAGCAAGAAAATTAGAAAATTTAAAAAAAAAATTTGCATTGACTTTTTTCTAGATTTTGGAAGATAGGGAACAAAAAAAAATATGATATAGCATTGAGTAATAGTTTAAATCTTGAGGCCCAAGGCAATGACCTAGTTTGCCTTGGGCCAGGGCCGGGCCTGAGGATGGTGATGTTTGCATTCCCTGTCAGTCACAGACAGCTCAGCCCTGGTCACTGTAGAATGAAAGGGCAGCTACCATATTAAGGAAGTGGAGTATCAAAAGATACATGAAACAAACCAGGAACAATTCGACTGAGACAATCTCTGGTGCGTCTTTAGAATTGAGAAAAAGGATTCGATGGGGTACTTCAAAGAGTCATTTAACATCGACAGTGTAGCAATAGTTTCCAGTCGAAGAAGATAATTTCAACTGAAAAATAGAGTGTATAAGCTATACATTAATTCGGAGGTTGGTTTGTGCTGGTAATTTGAAGCACCAGACTAGTAGAAGTCTACTTGAGCGTGGAAAATAGAGAGGCCACACAAGCTCAACTTTCATATATTACAACAATTTTTATTATTTAAACTTAAATTGATTTTCATGAATTCGAATTCCAAGGCCAAATAACATGCCACAAACCTTACTAGCCTCCTTGCCACACTAAGACTTTCTGCACCACCTTTGAAAATTTTTGGGAACTACAGAATCTTTTAATATGGCATGTCCTATATAGCCATTTTCAACAAGCATTCTACATTCGAGTAATATTTTTACACAGCAAAACCAGAACTTTCGGAAATATTCAGATCAGAAAACACAAGAACCAAGTCGATCCACTACACGTGTATCAAACCAACAGACAAAGAAAAACTAATACAATCCTAATATTAACATGAAGAAATGAATCCCAATAAAATGAGAATAAATGAAAAACATAATCAATAAATTCTTTTGAGATGTAGAAGAATCCAATTTCGGTGAGAACTTACCGTGAAAAAAGACAGGGTTCATCAGGAGCCCACGTCAAATTTTGCAGTTCACAATATTCCCCTGCAGATTGATAGCAGCCCAACAAACAAAACTCAATAAGCGAAACCTCTAAGCTGTCACTGTTTCTGATATCTATTTTCTTGATTTCTCTATGCTGCTATCAGCCAATTTTGACTTACGGGTTCTTTCCCAGTTAATTTTCTCTAGCTGGAAGCTTCTATTTGAAATCCCTTCACTTGCATAAACGGAAAAATATAAAAGAAGAGGTGCATTTAGAGAGAAATAGTCGAATTACCTGGGCTTGGATACGGAGTAGAGAAAACTATCGGTTTGCGAAACAAGAATTGGGGAAATTGCTGAATCAATATCGGATTAAACTCTTTCCGAAAATTTTACAAGTCGTTGACCTTTTTTTTTT
>CAIGRB010134677.1:13174-29783 GCA_903798255.1 Fraxinus quadrangulata
GGTTACAGCTTTTTTTTTTTATATTTTTTTATTTTTTTTTTTGTTTTTTTTTTTTGTTTTCTTTTTTTTTTTTTCTTTTTTTTTTTTTTTTTTTCAAAACTCATTTTTAACTACATATTCTTCAATAAAATAATTTTACACGTAAATCAAATTTTTTTTCTTATTTCTTAATTACGCATTGTCCAAAAACTCACTATTCCAAAATAAGTTTTTTTTTTTCTCCAAAATGGGGCTCAAACAAGGGCACCAATACTCATTTTATTTCCAAAATTTCTCACTCTTAATTCTCAAATCTCCCAACATCGATTTCTAAATTCTATTATCAAATATTTTCTGCTACAACACATTATTTACTAACAAATCTGGTATCAACGATAGTATTGAATGCGATAATTAGGTCAATACATGAATAAATTGAAGATCGAAATAGTAAAGAATGTCAACAGTTATAGAAAGTCATACGTGTTAATTCTCGAATCTCCAATAACACTATTCTGTATATTTCTTCATGGTAAGTTCAAGTAATGAATTTAGCTTCACAGTAATAGAAGCTCGATAGAAGAAATTGTTGGAAAATTATTAAATTTGCCATGTGGGCTGACATATGTAATTAATTGTGTGTAAATGCTATCTTAAAGTTAAGCTCATAATTAAAGTGATTTGATAAAGAATTAAGTGATTGAGTTTTGAGCATTTGAATAAAGTGTGGGCCGGAGTATATGTGTAGAGACCAGATTCATTAAGGTTTACATTTGATGATGAACCGAATACATATGAAATTATATATATAGGATTATGGTCTCCAATTCATATATGTATTCTCATTCTTTGTATCATCCCATCAATATAAGAATACAAGAAAAAATATATTGAAGAGGAAGATCCATAAACCCATAATCAAGAATCAAGAAGAAGATTTTGAAGCAATTAAATTGAAAATTTAATGATCAAGATTCAAGATTCATTACTCAAGATACAAATCAAAGGATCAAAGTATGTTTCGCGTTAATTAAGTTCTTGGTGATTTGACATGAAGATCTTGACATGTTTATAAAGTTTAAGTTTCATGAATAATTTCAACAAGTGGTATCAGAGCTTATTCATGTTAAATCATTGGGAATCAAAATTTTAATTTCGTTCTTGAATAATTTCATGGTTTTCGAATTTACTAAATTCGGATTTAGATTTTGTTAAATTTGAAAATTATTCGGTCAAAATTTCAAGAATTTCAGTTTTTTTTATTTAAAAAAAAAGGTAAATTTTTCGGCAGATGCTGCAGCGCTACGCTGCCACCGGGAGGGGGTGCAGCCCTGCACTACGCGACACAGCACTGTTGCATGTTTTAGGGGCGAGCGCCGACGAGCCTGTCCCCGGCTTCTTCTACAAAATAAAAAAAAAAAAATTAGGGTTTGGGTGAATTTTGGGGAATGGGGCTCAGGCTGGAAATTTGAAGTTTTCAGGTCCTATGTTGCAATTTTAAATTAGGGTTAAGTATTTATTATTTCAACCCTTAAGTTTAAAGCTTTGGTTAATTCAGCCCCCTATGGTTAAAAATTCACCCAACTGGGTATTTTAAAGTTTCGGATTTAATAATTCAGTCCCTAAAGTTTGAAAATTATTCTGTATTTTGTAATTAAGCCCCTAAAATTTCATAATTAATTTAAATTGACCCCTAAAATTTTGAATAATTAATTTTTGGATCTCTAAAGTTTTTGAATAATTAATTTTTGACTCCTGAAGTTTTCAATAATTAATTATTGACCCCTAAAGTTCTGGATATTTTTTTTAATCCCTAAATTTCTGAATTATTAACCCTAGGCCCCTAAAGTTCAAAATCAAATAAAAGAATTAAGGATTAACAATTAACAATTAAAATTTGGTATTTAAAATTTCTTTTGGATTACTAATTTCCTAAATTAATTAATTGAAGCAATATGTTACCAAAGTAACATCTCTTGCCTAAATTAATTTATTTAGAATATTAGGAAGGTTGCGTGTAAGTAATTCATGCGGGTATTGACCGGCCTAAATGAAGGTTAATATTTGACCGAATTATTTACACACATGTGATAATAAATATATGACAATTATAAAGTTTTGTTTTAAGTGAACAATAAATCGGTCCAAAAATAGGTTTATCGTTTGACATAGTTTATTGTCAACATTTGATTACTACACCAAGTGTACCACTTATAAGATGGTATTTCTGTCCAAAGACTAAATATCAATGTTGTGCTCAGTCTTTTGTGATGAGGTTTGCCATTATTTGAATTAATTAATTGTTTAATAAGGATTTCTATGTGAACATGTTAATTAAGTATAAGTTCTCTATTCAGTTAATCCATCAACCTCTGTAATATTTGTCAATATCAACTATATTTTTGTGCTAAATGGAACCAACTTTAAGGACTGGAAAGAGAGTGTTTAGATCGTTCTTGGCTGCATGGATTTAGACCTTGCATTAAGGATTGAACAACCCGCTGCACTAACGGATAAAAGTTCCACAGATAAAAAAAGGATGATAAGTGGGATCGTTCATACCGCATGAGTCTTATGATCATGAAGTATGATATTCCAGAATCATTTAGGGGCATTTTGTCCGATAGCGTAACTACTGCCAAGGAATTTCTTGATGAAATTGAAAAAAAAGCTTTACAAAGAGTGATAAGGCTAAAACTAATACACTTTTGGCGAACTTAGTTTCACTAAGGTATAAATGTAAAGAAAATATTCGGCAGTACATCATAGAGATGTCTCATATTGTTTCAAAATTAAAGGCACTAAAACTTGAGCTATCTACTTATTTTCTCGTGCATTTGGTTTTGATTTCTCTTCCTACACAATACAATTAATTCAAGGTCAGTTATAATTGTCAAAAAGGAGAAGTGAACTCTAAATGGGCTCATTTCATACTGTGTGCAAGAAAAAGAAGGGTTGAAACAAGATAAAAACTGATATTACTCACTTGGCAAATACATCTAAGGACAAATAATAAAGAATAAGAAAGTTGCATCCGGTTTGGTTCAAAATAAACAGTGAAAGCTTGAAAATGATAAATCTAGCTGTTATTTTTGTAGAAAATTTGGGATATATAAAGAGAGACTGTACTAAATAGCACGCTTGGCGTGTAAAGAAATGTACACTTCTGACTTTGGTTTGTTTTGAGATAAATTTAATATTAATACCTAAACACACTTGGTGAATAAATTTCGGTACCACTACTCACATAAGTGTGTTTATGCGGAGTTGCCTCAGCTGTCAAAGTCAATTGATGCTGAAAGATTCATCTATATGGACCGATGTCATATTAGTTAAAGTAGAGGCTATAGGGACTTTAGGTTATCATTAAAGACAAGTTATTATTTGGATTTGAAAGAGACATTTATGATACCGTCTTTTTGGACGGAATTTGGTTTCTATTTCTATATTGGACAAATTTGGTTACTCTTGTTCAATTTGAAATAGTCAATTTGATCTTTTTCTTAGTTCAAATATTGCGGATACCAATTCTTTATCCGGTTACAATAACCTGTATTTGTTTAATACGGTTGCCTCTCATAAAGAAATCTTGCATGTGAATTCACGTGGTATTGAACATAAATTAACCAATGAGAATTCTGCTTTATTATGGCACAAACGATTAGGTCATATCTCTCAAAAGAGAATATAAAATCTTGTGTTAGAAGGAATTCTTGATTCTCTTGATTTTTCAGACTTAAGAGTTTGTGTAAATTTTATTAAGGGAAAACAAACAAATATAAGAAGATTAGGTGCCAATAGGACTTCGGACATCTTAGAACTAATTCATACGGATATCTGTAGGTCATTTCCTCCGATTTTTTGGAATGATCAACAGTCATTTATTACGTTCATGGATAAATTTTTCTCACTATGGCTACCTATATATCATCTATGAGAAATTTCACACACTGTACATGTTCAAGAAATACAAGACTAAGGTTGAAAATCAACTCAGTAAAAGAATTTAACAAGTCAGATCTTACTATAGTAGTGAATACTATGATAATGGATAAGGAGAATTACATCCAGGTCATTTTGCTAAATTTATAGAGAAATGTGGAATCATCCCACAGTATATTAGGATCTCTCTAAATAAAAGCACTAAATATACAAAATTCTCAACAAAATTCCAAGTAAAGCAATTGTTAAGGGGTTACAATTTTTTTTAAAGATCCCACTATGAGGTCAATTTTTGAAATGAGAGATGTTCGATTCCTTAAGGATGTAGAGTTTGAGGGGGGAGGAGATAAGGTTATAAAGTTAAGAATTTTGTCTTGAATGAAGAATATGTATATATTTATTTTGTTGAAATTGACAATGATCAGGTTCATGGACAAATTCTTGCTCCAGATCTTGTTCAAAAAGTAATTTCGGATCAAGACAATATTACGAATTTCCCCATACACAATCAAGAGATTGTTCCAGAAGAATAAACTCAATAACCTCAAATACAAATGTCATTAAGGAGATCCACTAGAGAAATGAGAGATGCAATTCCGGATGACTTTATAGTATTTCTCCAAGAAAATAAGGATGTCGTGTATTGATAAAAGAAGATCTGATCAATCAGCTTTCATTAAACTATGTAAAGGAATAAATTTCAATAGTGGACTGATACCATGCATAAATAGATAAAATCATGAGTAATAATGACGTTTAGGAACTCATTCCATTACCTGAAGGTACGAAACTCATTGGTTGCAAATGAATATTTAAAACCAATCGGGATTCGAAGGGTGATGTGAAAAGATATAAGACTCGTCTTGTTACAAAGGGCTTTGTTCAAAGAGAAGGCATCGATTACAAAGAGACTTTTTCTCCATTTTCAACAAAAGACTATTTCAAAATTATAATGGCACTTATGGCACATTTTAACCTTGAGTTATATCATATGGATGTAAAGACGGCGTTTCTTATTGGTGACATTGATGAGACGATATATATGGTGCAATCGAAAAATTTGTGTCAGGAGACTCAAAGAAAATGATTTGCAGATTAAAAAAATCCATCTATGGGCTTAAGCAGGCTTCCCTTCAATAGTATTACAAATTTCATCAAATAATTATCTCGTTTGGTTTTGAGATGAATTCAGTTAATGATTGTGTATATCACAAGTTCAGTGGGAGTAAGCATATTTTTTTGGTATTGTATATGACATATTGCCTGCATTCAATGATATATGCTTATTGCACAAAATCAAGAGATATATGCTTATTGCACAAAGCCAAGACAGTTCTATCATGGATTTTGAAATAAAATATCTTGGTGATGCTTCTTTTGTATTAAGGATATAGATACACAAGAATCGTTTTTGGTGTATTTTTGGATTATCAAGAAAAAGTTGTATCGATAAGGTTATGAAGAGATTTGAAATGCTGATATGTAATTCAAACAATATCTCTATTGCTAAGGGAGACAAGTTAAGTCTCAATTAATGCCGTAATAATAAATTTAAAGAAAAAAATACATGGAATTCCCTATGCTTCAGCAATTGGGAATTTAATGTATACTCGGGTTTGCACACATCCGGAAGATATTTAATTAACTCTAGGATGGAAATTTGGAAACCAGCTATTAGGTCATTCGGTATCTATAGAGAATTAAGGATTATATGATCACATTCAGGAAAATCAGACCAATTGGAGATCATTGGATATTCTGATTCTGATCATGGAATATGACTGTAAAATATTGTCACTAGGCTGCATATTTTGTATGAATTTGAAAGACCACTTTAGTTATTCTGTGACAATATCAGTCTTGTATTCCAGCAGGAACCTAATTATGTCAAAGTTTATAGACATTAAGTTCTTAGTTGTCAAAGAAAGAATTCGGAGTGGTTAGATTTCTATAAAGGATATTAGGACAAACTCCATAATCATGGATCCATTTACTAAATGGCTACCACCCAAAGTCTTTCATGAGCATAATACTCATATATGTGCTGTATCTTTTGATGATATGTCAGTTTAGTGGGAGTTTGTATTTGGATGTTGTCTGTTTAGACACATTTTTATCAATGGATATTCAGTTTATTTCAGAAATAAAGTATTCAGTTCAGTTCCACTCTGATTAAAGTTTATGGTTGATCTCATTAAAGGATAAGGTAGGACAAGTTGGAAATAGACATGTTTGGATCACATTATATGTAATTTTCATGTTACACATCTACACTTGATCTATATCATTTGATTGTATTGATGTACGTGACCATTGAGGGTTTAATTATGATATTTGTAACAAATACCACTTTGATCCTATATTGATATAATCAATGGACGAGATTGTTCGGAGATGCTTTTGGTTATGATGGCAAAACTTTTTAAGTTCATAAGATTATACGTGGCCCCAACTGGGAGATTGTTGGGAAATTATTAAATTTGTCGTGTGGGTGACATATGTAATTAATTGTGTGTAAATGCTATCTTAAAGTTAAGCCGAAAATTAAAGTAATATAATAAAGAATTAAGTGATTGAGTTTTGAGCATCTAAATAAAGTGTGGATCGGACTATATGTGTAGAGACCAGATCCATTAAGGTTTGTATTTGATGATGAGCCGATTACATATGAAAATATATATATATAGGGTTATGGCCCCCAATTCATATGTGTATTCTCATTCTTTGTGTCATCCCAAAGGGTTTGTATTTGATGATGTTCCGAATACATATGAAACTATATATATGGTTATGGTCCCTAATTCATATGTGAAATTTTCATTCTTTGTGCCAATCCATCAATACAAGAATATAAGAGAAAATATATTGAAAATGAAAATCCATAAACTCACAATCAAGAATCAAGAATAAGATTTGGAAGCAATTAAATTGAAAATTTAAAGATCAAGATTCATTACTCAATATACAAATCAATGTATGTTCCGCGTTAATTAAGTTCTTGGTAATTTGACATCAAGATCTTGGCATATTTATAAAGTTTAAGTTTCATGAATAATTTCAACAATATTTAGAATAGTGCCATAAAAGCATATATTGTTGGGAAATTATTTAATTTTTCACGTGGACCGACATATGCAATTAATTGTGTATAAAGACTATCTTAAAATTATGCCCAAAATTAAAGTGATCTAACAAATAATTAAAGTGTGGGCCGAATTATGTGCAAATATCAGATTCATTAGAGTTTGTATTTGACGATAGGCTGAATACATATGAAAGCTATATAAGGTTATAATATTCAATTCATATGTAATTCTCATTATTTGTATTATCACATCAACATAAAAATTAATAGAGAGAGCATATTGAAGACGAAGATCCAAAATCCACAATCAAGAATCAAGAATTATAATCAAGAATCAAGAAAAATGTTTGAGGCAATTAAAATGAAGAATAAGAAATCAAGATTTAAAGATCAAAAATTCAAAATTCATTATTCAAAATACAAATCAATGGATCGAGATATATTCCGCAATAATTAATTCTTGGTGATTTGACATGGCAATTGTGACAATTCATAATAATTTATAAAGTTTAAATTTTATGAAAAATTTTACAAGTGGTATCAGAGCCAACTTCATGTTAAAGCATTGAGATTCAAGAAATAATTTTATGGTTGAAGTTTAGATTACTTAATTTTGGGATGTGAATTTCAAACCCTAGATATTTAAATTTTGGGTATTTTTCAAATTTGACAATTTTTAGGACTTAATTGTTGAACTTGAGTATAATTATAATTGATTGCATTTATGTTGACACGTGGATCAAGTTTGCGGCGAGTATATTGTTACATGCATATTAAGATGAAAAACCAAAGTTTTGGAGTTATCGTAACCATGCATTTACTTACATATGTAACAATATATGCATGCATGGTGGTGTTATTTATTAAAAAAGTTGGATGAGGCAATTGCAAAAATTAACAATTTCTGTGTTTCAAGAGAAATTGAAATTGGTGCTGCAGCGTTCCGAGCGTTGAGGGGCCGACTTTCTATTTCAATATATATACTAGTTGGTGACTCGTGTGTTGGACGAGTTTTGTATTTATTGTGTTTTTATTAGTGTGTAAATGAAAGTAACAGGAAGAGTAAATGATATTTAGTGATAATGTAAAACTTATAGATATGGAACCACGTGTTAGTGTTAAAGATCACTAAGCAAAAAAACAAAATGATAGAAGAAAATCTATTTATGGGAAACAACATTAAATTTAAACATTAGGCACATGAAGTTCGGATGAAGAAAAAATAAATTATAAGTTAATATCATTATGGATCATCTCATAAGTCACTCACTCATGCAAGCAGATGGACATGTATCAATATGAGGAAATATTCATTGAAAGCAACATCAATTGGAAAAGATTTTATTCATGTTTATAATTGTAAAAATTCATTATATGTTACACAATCATCTATAAAAAAAATCAAAATTTTTTTTTACACCAACAACAAACTTTATGACAAACATTTTATCTACAATAATCATTTACTGCAAAGTAATTTGTGCTTATATTTCTATCAAATTAAACCTACAGTATGATATCAACATTTGTAATAAACAATGAATTTTGCTGAGAATATACATTATAATGACAAATTCACTATCAACAATTATTTGACTTTGCTTTCCTTCCACTGTGAAGATGAAGAATTCATAATTCGCTTTTCGATCAAAAAAAATACAAAGGTATAATCCTCACTAATAACTAATTATTATGTATTAAATTTAATATTTCATCATAAACAGCATTTTTAGTACAATAAGCATGTAATCTATTTTTATCAGTAGGTTTAATCAAAACTTTTATATTTTCTCTTGTTCTAGCTCTGGACAATGCAACATATAATTTGACCATGTGAGAATACAAGTTCAGGAAGATATAGTCCAACAATATCTAGAGTTTGACCCTGAGCTTTGTTAATAGTCATTGCATAACAATGACGTATTGGAAATTGAGTTCTTTTAATGGTACTGAATATTTATCACTTTGAAGTGGAATGAATAGAATCCTAGGTAGAAGTGCTCGTTTCGCACGATATTCTCCAATTCCAATTTCAGCTAAAATAACATTTGTTCTAAATTCTCGACAAATTAGTCTAGTTCCATTACACAAACTTTTTGAAGGATTTATATTTCTAAGCAACATAACGAGACAATTCTTTTTCAATATAAGTTCATGTGGAGGGATACCATTTGGAGTTAAACTATTCAAAAAGTTTTCATGAATAAATCCTTCTGTTTTATCAATCATTTCATCAAAACTAAAATATCTAAATATCTCTCCTGGAATTTCTTGAATTAACAAATTGTCTATTATATCAACATATTCATTTTTGAGAGTTAATATAACTCAATCCATCATACTATTGAAATTTTCCCCATATGTGTGAAAATTGGGAAACGCAATAATAATTAATTTATTTAATGAGCTGAACTCATCTTCAAAATCTATCATGATATCTAACGAAAGACTAATCATATGACATGTATGTTCTTTTTCTATTCCATTTTCAATCCCAAGTAGATATTCAGAGAAAAAAGGATCTAATCTTGCTCTCATATTTTGAATTAATGGTAACTGTGTAAAATATTGCCACAAATATGAGAAAACTAAACTTGCTTTCATAATATCATGTTTTGTTTCTCTCTGTACTACTGGCAAAATTTGTCTAAAATCTCCTCCGCACACAACTACTTTTCCACCGAATGACAATTCACATTTAGTAATATCTTTTAACATTTTATCTAAAGCTTCAAAAGCATATTTATTAATCATTGGAGCTTCATCCCATACAATTAATTTTGCCATCTTTAATAATTGACAAAGTGCAGATTGTTTACTTACAGAACATCAGGACCTGTTTCCAATGGGATTCTAAATCGAGAATGAGCGATTCGGCCAGCTGGTAATAGGGAAGCAGCCACTCCTGATGATGTTATTGCTAAAGCAATAAGTTTATGAGATCGTACAGCAGAAAGTAACGCCTTGTATAAATATGTTTTAGCAGTACCTCTTGGACCATCAATAAAAAAAGTCCATTTTTATTATTCATAACACAATGTAAAATAGTATTATAAGCAAATTGTTGTTCTTTATTTAAATTTTTTGTAGAGTGCATATTAGACTCAGAATTAATATTTACAGTCTCTTCGAAAATCATGTTAGCCAACATACCATCATTGTTTATAGTAACATCGAAACCTACCAAGCAAAAATCATTTACATTTTTACCAACAGCTTCTAAGAAATAATTTATACAACATAAATCTTTAATCTCAGCATCATCTTCTGTTAAATTTGCATGTAAAAAATATTCTATCTTGTATACCTTAAATTTAACCCACAAACTTCTTGGATTTGTAGGATTACAAAAACTTAAAATATTTAGCGAACAGACGACGTAATGATAAAGGCATTTGATAACAAATTGTCTGATTACGTCCAAAGATTAACGCGATAGTTGTAGTGCAACTTTGGGTATCGTATCTACAGGGAAATGAAAAATACTTAAGGGTTTCAAAAGGTTGAATTATTGTCTTCGATGTGTAATAAAATTCAATGTTGAAAGGTGAAATTAGAATCAATAATTTGAGGTAGTGAAACGTCAGAATTCCCTCAATTGGATTGGATCATTCATATTAATTATTCCATTTTTATAACACAATTAGAGGCTTTCATCCCGACACTCTAATTCGAAAAATATATCGTGAAAACCAATTTAATTTACAAATGTAATCATGGAATCTAGACTTATGATATATTCGCACAATTTTATTGAAACAAGATCAAAGATCAACCATATACATCAAGCATATAGCAGTAATTAATTCGCCAATAAAGTAATATTAAGATTAAATTCAACAATTAGTTCAATCTAACGATAGAAGAAGCATAATTGGATCTATGAAGGATTTGATAAAAGTTAAATTAATCTCAACAATAAGTAATTGAAATCGAAACTCAATACATAGTTTGATTAAATAATGAAAAAAATGACTGAATCCATGAAAAATCTAGTAATTATTAAACCAATTTCAATATAAATTCATGAAAAGAAAAGTCTAAACCCTAAGATTATTCAACAAGAAAAGACCAATTACATGAAATAATAGATTTGAAATCACCATATCCAATTGAGTTCCTCCATTGCTTCACCAAGATTGTTAGTTCTTTATGAGTTTTTTGAGCCCAAAATCAATGGAAGAGTGAACAATGAAGAATCCCCATTCTGGGGTGTTTTGGGGGATGTATTTAGGGTTGAAAAGTCGAGAAAGAAGTTGTTTCCATAAGAGTTTGACGTAAATTAGAAAAATGAAAATCGTGCCTCAGAAATACTCTATGCGACCGCATAGTTATAGGTGATGCGGTCGCATAGAAGGTTGGAATTGGCCACTGAAAGTCACTGAAGGGTTCTATGCGACCGCATAGAAATAATCATATGCGACCGCATAGGTTTAGAATTTTTTCACCGGATAATTTTGAGTAGTTTTGTCATAACGTTTTCTCCCGATGTCCGATTGAGATGATTCAAAATGCGTTAGAAAAATAACTCAAAGGGATAAAACTTTACTTCAGATACCATCTTCGAATTTGATCGTTTTTCATATCAAAAAATGGTCTCAATATGAGGCTGAAAATCGGTGCAAAACGTTTCAACTTGATAGTTGATATGTGATAGTTCTTTGATTGTATTTCATCCCTTTGGCTTTTTTCCTCATCCAATTGATGCCCAACTTTCTCAAATCTTCATATCTTCATTTTTCCTTCCGAGCCATCTTTTGGATATTTGCAATTTGTCCTTGAACTTTTATTTTTTTCACTTTGGCCCTTTTCACTTATTTCCTTAAATCTTCACCGTTTTCATCCATTTGCAACCTAAATCAAAATATAAGGGTACGTAGTGCATTTAGGCGTCAATTTATCGTAACAATGCAAGTATTAATGGATGACAAATCTAACAATTTGTGTCATTATCACACCCCCAACCTGCTTATTGCAAGTCCTTAGCAATTTAATGCAAAACAAGACGATCAATGACTAGTCTATGTTACAATTCAAACTGTCAAATTCCAATTCAACTACAGTTCATGCTCTTTTCAAATTCAACACTACAAAGAAATTAATAGTGTCATGATTATTGGGATATCAAAGACACTTATGACATGTGTGAGTGTGTGTCAAGTCATAGCCATCTTACTAACAACCCTAACATAAGTAGCATCAAGTATGTCTCAAGCTAAAGGTTTAGCTCCATAACTCACGGGTATCAAAGTGTTTAGTGTGGAGTTTCTCTCTATGGAGCTAAGAAAGACGTACGCTCAAAATTGGAGACTTAAATTGTTATGAACAAGCAAACATTGATATCATGATAGGCATACCGCCAAATGGAAATTCATCTATTCATTCCACAATCCTACTTGGGATCAAAACAGTCAACACAAAAGGTTGTAATGAAATATAAGTTGGGCTATATGAAAATAAGGATATCGGGATTCAAAACTTCCAAGCACATAGCTAAGTATCTTATCACCCATTTCAATTCATCACACCTTTAAATCAACACATTCCTCAATATTTCAAGCCCCAAAATCAAACATATATATATATGTGTGTGTGTGTGTGTGTGTGTTTTTTTTTTTTTTTTCATTTTCTTTTTTGATATTTCTTTTCTTTTTGCTTTTTTGCTTTTTTTTTTTTCCTTTTTGGGCCGCCTTGAGCACATACTCTTTTCATTTTCCTTGCTTCAATTCTTCACAAATAAACATCCAGTACCTACTACACACTTGGAAGTAAAAAGGTAGAAAAATATGCGTAAAGGTTGTACTCCATTGTGGAGAAGTATGGATAACATAGGTGCATGAAGAAATGACTGTATATGTGTATGGCTCAAAGTGGCTACTAGGGATATTGAAAAGAAAGGTTGAAAGCTCAAATGTCAGTCCTAAATTGACTTTCATCATTTTTCAAGTAATCCACCATCTTACCACAAACCATATAGTGTTATTCTCAAAAGAGTTACCAATTCACAAGATCAATGAACGTTTATTGCCAATTTTAGTATATAGTGACTCTCATTCCTCACCAATTCTCCCACAAGAAAACTTCAGCAAAAGACTCATCTAGCTACATGTGTTAAACTACCATCTTACCACAAGGCTTGTGTGCACAACAAGAATTCAGCAAGTGTCATGACATCTAGATTCTTATGAACAAAATTAACTCTTAGTGGCATATTTTGTCATTCAAAAGCGTAAACATGTAGCAAATCAGAGACTCAAACAAAAACTTTTTTTCTCTCTTTTTTTATTTTAAAGGAATCACAACAAAATTCTATGACAATTATGCAAATTATATGCAATTCACAACAAAATCCAACAGATCCTCCCCCAACTAAAATTTTGCATTGTCCTCAATGCATAAACATGAAAGCCAAATGAACAGTTATCACAAAAATGATGCAGTGAATCAACATAAACTTGAATAATAGGAAGCTTGAAAGTACTAAATGGACTGGTAATACAAAGAAAATGACAGAAATTAATTAGAATATAAATGCAAAAGTAAACAACAAAATAAACGAATGAACTCTCATTGGGTTGCCTCCCAAGCAACGCCTTTGTTTATTGTCGTTGGCTCGACCCAATGTTTCCTCTTTCAGCCTGTGTCCAACAAGCACGGTTCCAATTTTATTTACAGTGCACTAAGCTCTTTAAACATAATCACCGATGATGTTCATCCACCTCCATCAAATACATGCGTGAGATGACTAGAGAAAAGCTTAAAATCAGGAGTATGGGCCTGCAAGACAAAAGATAAAGTCCTCTCGTTAGAAACTGGTAATGTAAAATAAGAACTATTACCTGACTCTTGACCTTCCATCTCAAGATGTTTATTGGCGACGACTTCCAATCCATGTGGTTATAAAATTTCCTATACTAGCCCAAAAAAATGTATTATCAGCTACCTCCTGAGTGAGTGCATCAATCATGTGGGTTTGATGACACTCGTCATCCTCCTCTAACTGCTTAGTGATATGGAAAATATTGACTTCTAGAGTCATATTCTCAAATGATAGTTTCATAAGATCATTCCTACAATTAATCAGAGTATTAGCAGTAGCAAGGAAAGGTCGGCCAAGAATAATAGGAATTTTAGAATCAACATTCACATCATCTTGTACATCCAAAACCAAAAAAGCAATGGGATAGTAAAATTTATCAATTTGTACTAATATATCCTCGACTTCTCCCCTAAGTTTAATAGTGGACCTATCAGCTTATTGTAGAGCTACAAATGTAGGCTTCATCTCGCCAACCCTAACGACAAGTAAATAGCATAAGACATAAGATTTAACACTAGCCCCTAAATCTAGAAGAGCTTGTCCAAACTCATGCTTCCCGATGACACAAGACACAGTAGGATAACTAGGGCCCTTATACTTTGGCGAGATCATTTGCGCAATCATAGTGCTCGCTTGCTCAGTCAAGAAAGTGATTTTCTTGACATGATGTTTTCTTTTGACAGTGCATAAGTCCTTAAGGACTTTGGCATAAGTAGGAACCTGTAAAATCACATGCAAGAAAGGCAAATGATCTTTACTTGCTTAAGGTGTTCTAAGATCTCATAATATTAACCAGTAGATTTTGAGGTACACTTAAGAGCTTGCAGGAAATGTACTTTCACTAGATTTGTCATTACTTCCTCACTAGGGCTACTCTCTTCAGGCTTACTAGACTCTTTTTTAGTTTTCCTATGTTTGGGGATTGATTCTATGACTTTTCCCGATCTAGTTGTTATGGCATTTACTTCCCTAAGATTGTTTTCATTTTATCCCGATGTTTGTGCCATGTGTTGTCCTTTTGGATTCGATTGGACTTGGGCTGAAAATTTCCCACGTTCCACTACAGCTAAGACACTACTTAGTTTAGAGATATGATTTTTGATTTCCTTATTTTCTCAACAATTTGGGTAATCATAGTCTCAAATTTTTTATTGGTTTTACTTTGTAGCTAAATGAATGCATTTAGGGTGTCTTCTAAGGAGTTCCTAGAAGTTGTGGATTGGTATGAAGGTGTATTAAAAACTATAGGTGGTTGGGTATGTTGCTGGTTTTCAGATTTCCAGCTGAAGTTGGGATGATTCCGCCACTCTTGATTATAGGTATCAGAAAATGGAGCATAAGGCTTGTTATACGTGCCTAAGGCATTGCAGTGTTCCTCATAAACCTCTCTTATCTCAGCTAGAGCAAAACACTCATGCGCTGGATGATCAATTCCACCACACACACAACATGGCCCAGAAAATTCAACACGAGCAATAGTTGGTGTAGGTTTTGAGTTTTTAGTACGTAGGTCTCAATTTCTCTAATTAAGGCTTCTACTTTAGCTCTAAAACTATTTTATTCTCTAAGATGAAAAATGTCTGCACTAGAAGGATTTCCTACGGATCGTGACCTATTAGAGTTATCAGTGGCTCTAGGGCTAGTCCAGGTGTGAGATTTTTTAGCTAGGTCATGTAAATACTCTATGGCCTCGTCCAAGTCTTTTTGCAAGAACTTACCATTACACATCATCTCAATAAATTGACGCTCACTAGGTGTTATTACCTCATAAAAATAACTCACGATACGTCATCTCTTATAATCATGATGGAGGCAAAGAGCTTGAAGCTCTTTGTATTGTTTCCATGCTTGGTATAAGGTTTCGTTGTCTTTTTGAGTGAATGAAGAAATTTGTTTCTTCAGAGCACTAGTTTTATGATGGGGAAAATATTTGTTGAAGAAAGTTTGAGTCATTTCGCCCCATGTTCGATTTGGTCTCAGCGAGTACATCTAGCTTTTTGCTCTATCTTTAAGCAAAAAAGGGAAAATTTAAGCTTGAAGGCATCTGCTGTACCATGTTGATTGTGGAAGGTTACAACCACCTCCTTAAATTCCCTAATATGCACGTATGGATTCTCATTTTTGAGTCTATAAAAAGTGAGAAGAAGTTGAATCATTCCCGGTTTAAGGTCCATACGTGGCATATTAGGTGGAAAAATAATGTATGATGGTATAAATGTGCGCATGGGATAAAGATAATCATGTAAAGTCATAAAATGAGCATCATGCTCACTATCAGATATGGTGTTAAGTGATGAAGTGTTAGTTTTAGCAAATATAGAATCAAAAGCAGGGTTAAAACTCTATATCAGTTCTATCAGCAGATCTTCATCGACATGAAACAAGTAAAAAAATATGTGAAAATAAGAAAAATACAATAAATAAAATTAAACTAACTAAAAACAAAAATAAAGGAACGATATCACCTTTTCAGTCGATCATTGTGTAGTTTGTACCGTCTTCCCGACAACGACGCCAAAATTTGATTACGCCCAAAGAATAACGCTGCAGTTATAGTGCAGCTTTGGGGTGTCGTATCCACAAGGAGATGAAAAATATTTAAGGGTTCCAAAATGTTGAATTATCGTCTTCGATGTGTAATTAAATTCAATGTTGAAATGTGTAATTAAAATCAATAATTTGAGGTAGCTATCAATTGGATTGGATCATTAACATCAATTATTCTATTTTTATACCACAATTAGAGGCTTTCATCTCGACACTCTAATCGAAAGATATGTCGT
>CAIGRB010134677.1:30708-63591 GCA_903798255.1 Fraxinus quadrangulata
TTCACGTATTTCCTCAAATCTTCACCGTTTTCATCCATTTTCAACCTAAATCAAAATATAAGGGTACTTAGTTCATTTAGGCATCAATTTTTCCTAACAATGCAAGTATTAATAGATGAAAAATCTAACAATTTGTGTCATTATCATTGCCTCAGTCAAACATATCTCACAATAATTATTCTCACTTAGTAGACCATGTAAAAATGTTGCTTCACTATAGGTAGGCATAGTGATGCCATTTATTGTTCTCAAATCTTGAAAAGATTTTGGTCCTTTGAAACTCTCAAAAAATATCTCTCACCCTCAGATGGATTAGCAGCAACTATTCTACCTATAACATTTTGCTTCTTTCTAGGAGTCCATATTTGCATACATGCATTCTACACAAAGTATGTAGGAAAATCTTTATAAAGCAATGTCTGTGCTTTTTCATTTGAAATATCCATTCTAAAAAATTCAGTTAGCATTGTTCGTTGAATAGATTCTTTATTCAAAACTTGTGATAAATTATTTGTTTCATTGTAAGTAACCAATTGGGCATTCTCAACATGTAACTGTAGAGAAACAACAGCAGGAGAGGTGTCGAATAAATCAAAACTGAAGATTCTCCACATGCCTTCAGGTGCAGATATCCATCTAGCAATTTGGTAGTTTGAAATCTCATCAATATAATGCTCATTTGTTTCTTTATTTACGGTAAAATTAACACTATCATGTCCCTTATATACATATTTGTATAAATATTTGACAGTTTTAACGGAAGAACATATTTCTACATTAATATGATAATCATATTTAGCTAAAATATAAGAATTATACGGTACAACCCATCTATTATCTAACATACATCCTCTTAGTTTAACCTTAATACCGTCATTACGACGCCTATACAATGGGTATGAATCATTACCTAATGAAGTATGTAAAATGTATTCTTTTGGATATTTATTTTTGCAAGTACGATTTTTTTTTCCATACAAACATTTGTAGGATTTAATTCTCCACAGGGACCGTGCATCATATGTTTGACCACAGTAGCACGCAAATAAGGATATGTCTTTTCATTTGGTATTTCGTAGGAAACAATCTTGTCAATTTGCATAGAGTTAGTCATCTTAGAACTTCGTTTTAAGTATTAAAAGAAAATGAACATGAGGCAGACCCCTTTTTTGGAATTCAATTGCATAAACATATGCAGCAACATGCCCTAAAATGTGTCTCTTCATAAAATCTGTCTTCAGCTCTTCTAGTTTTGCCCGAAATATGCATACCAACAAATTCAGTATATTCTGCATTTCATCATTGTATTTTAATTCTTGTTTTATTTCTAGCCAATTTGAATTACATGTCATCGTTAAAAATACCTCAGGTTTTTCATATCTTTGAACCAAACACATTGCATCCATATATCTTTTCGTCATATTTCTAGAACCCCAATTAACCCTGCAGGTAAGATTAATGATTTACCAATTTTATGCCCTCTATGTTCACCATTGTGTATACTATCTACAATTCCTTGGTAAAGTACAGCTCTTATAGTCTTTTGATTGTTTCAAAAATAATATAACATGTCGTTTCAATTTTAACATCCATATCTACTATATATTGTTGCAAAAGCTTACTTGTATAAAGAAGTACAGATTTATCGAAAGACCTAATTTGAAGTTTATAGCAATAATATTCTCGACATGATATAGTCATTCTTTTTTTTTTCTTCAGAACTGCAAGTAAAGAATAAAGAAAGAAGTGATCATTTTGATATCCAGAACATCTATATAACATTTAAAAATAAAACAACTCACCATCAAATCATTTATTTGTATTGAATTTTCAGTATCTCTATTTGAAGAAGTACTTGAATTAACCTTTTCTATACTTTCGTGCCATCTAGGTTCTCTATAAGCAAAAATTAAAGGATACTGAAGTGGATCATAACAGACATAATAATTATGTTCTTCATGTACAGCACTTCAATGTCCATAAATTAGTATATCACGACTTCGAACGTTTATAGATGGGTCTTCATCTACCAAAGCTGTAGCTACTTGTTCACACGATGGCATATTATATATTCTTTGGTCAAGGCAAGGATCACATTTAAGCATAATTTTAAATGATTCAAAATCAGAAATTTCACTTAACGATCGGAAAAATCGACAATATGGATTTAACTTCAAAATATCTATTAACTTTCTCAAAGTTGATTCACTGAACTTGTCTGAATTTTTTAATCTATTACACATCTCGTTATTAGTATCGTAGAAATACAATTGCAAATACGTCAGGTTCCCATCAAGTGGTAGAAGTGAATTTATGAAGTGATAAACCTGCCCTTGAACTCTGAACGTATTTATACCTTTATTATTCCGGCATAAATTTTTATCATACTTAACACCAAACGAAGTAAAGGCAAATTGATTATTATAGATTCGAGCAACTTTCTTAAGAGCCATTGACTCACATAAAGCAGAAGTAAATAGTTCAAACAATTCAGGAGATATACCATTTAATTGTAATCTAATTTTTCCATCAGAACAACAAAATCTCTTAGCTTCTCCGTGAAATTTTGTTGCACCACAATATTTACAAAATGTAGAAGATGGAAGAATATAAGGTTGAAACAAAATATTCCATACATCAATTGTTTCTGATACTAATTGCAATCATCTTCAAATTCATTTTCGAATTCCATATTTACACCAAAACTTTCATCAACAAAAGTATGTGATAATTCAGACATACACTCATCAATGGAACCTAAAAATATTAAAGCATACAAAATTAACTAAAGACAACATACATGCAAAACAAATTTTTTAAAAATACATATATTATACAAACCTGTAGACTCAAAATAATGTCTAGTTCGTCTCAATCGAGCTGAAGCTAGATACTTCAAAGAAAAAAAATACAAATATTATGTTAACAATTTATCCAAAAAATTTAATAATAATAACTAATAATGTTGCAACTGAAAATCGTATCTATAACCTTTTTATCCTCTTTCGGTGCTTGTAATTTTGTAGATCTTTTTAAACGAGCACGTCTACTCTTAAACCAATTATAGGTTTGCACTTCAGAAGCTGAACCATACAACGATAATTCAGATACTATCTCCGTGATTCTGGATTTGCTTGGAGTTGTATCCCCTTGATCATATATAAATTCCAAAATTTGCAATTGTGCAGATGTAGGCGTCCAACGTTGTTTGCCCATTGTTTTATAAAAAAAGAAACTTCCGAATCAACCAAAAAAAATGCAGAGGCTTCATTAAATTAAACACAAAAAACCACTAACAAAAACTCTCTTTGTGCACGGCCAAACGCACGGAAAGATACATTTATTTTTTTCTTTAAAAATTCATTTCACTATACTTCAAAGATACATTTATTGTTTTTCCTTTAAGAATCCATTTCACTATACTTCAACAAAAGTATAAAACAAAAAGGGTCATTTAAGTACCAAATAAAGCAAAGAAATCTAACCAGTTTCGGCTTGATCCTGCAACGTTTGAAAAAGATTTACAAAAAAAGCACAGAAAAAAAACTCAACACTTCTGCTACAAAACAACAAATATACAATCAGAATAACACAGCTCATGCATCACCCAAAATAAAATAAATCAACATTAAAAGACAATCACACAAAAAATGTAAATCACAACGAAAAAGTATTGTTTTAATCCTACACAAATGAATTACAGCTCTCTATTTCACAATCCATCAAAAGGAAACAACTTTGATAATAGAAAAACACAAAACCCAACTAAACAGCTTTGAAAGGAAGACAACAGGCTCCTTAATTATTATCTAATAATAAATAAAATTGAAGAAACGAAGAAAAAATCCAAAAAAAAAAAAACCAAAACTACAACAAAATTTGAAATATCTCAAATAGATCCAGCTAAACTAGGAAGAAGCATTGGAAAACAAGAGGACTTACTGTAAAACGAAACAGAGCCGGAGAGAGGGACGAACAGAAGATGAAATGATTGTGAAAGAGGAATAGTCGAAAATGGATGAGAGAACGACTGAGTTTGAGTGTAAAAATTAAAATAGCGTGTGAAAGGTAGAAGAAGAAAGAAATAAGGTTGTGTGCTGTCAGATGGAAAATTGGAAAAAGAGTGGCTAAAGTTGGCTAAATGGAGACATTTCATGCCTCTGGGTGCGGAGGCATCATGTCTCCGCATCTCCGCCTCCGTGCGTGCAAAGGCATCATGTCTCTATATGGACCATTTCGTTTTTTTTAAATTTCAATATTTTGATTTTCTTTATGGACCATTTCGTTTGAGCAATAAATAATAACACGGAAAGTTCTTGATTTTTTGGCCATTTCTAATTCAAAAGAAAATGGAGATGGCACTAATCGTTGTTCCTTGCACAGTGACTTCGCGTTCGTAGGATTATTATAGGTAGGATTTATTATATAGGTAGGAAATGAATATATACCTTCAAGCAACTCCACAAACGAAACGGAAAAAAATAATTCAAATGTTGAAAATATAAGCAGTTGCTATCATTTAATTGATGAATATATGTAACAAAAAAAAAGGACATCGTTTTCTCCGATCAAAAGATAAAAATTTGTTGGTCGTCACACGCAAGGAAGGACAGGGGAAAAAAAGAAAAAAGAAAGAGATACATAATGTGAAAACAAGCGGAAAGAAACACTGCACAATGCACAAATAAAAAAGAAAATTAACGAGAAATTGAACTAATCACTGTTCGTAGAACAGGGGCTCCACATTAAAAAAAGAAAATGAAAATGAACGACAACTAAAAAAAAAGGAAAATGAACGAAATGGAACTAATCACTGTTCCCAATACAGTGCCTCCTGATTCACCTTTTTATTTGTCAAAACAAAAGAAAAATAAAAATAAAAGATAAGGATTTAAGAGCAATTAAATTTCAAATCTTGGTACTGAAGTTTATTTCGAATTACTAATTTTCTAAAATAATTTAATTGAAACAATATGTTACAAAATTAACTTCTATTGTCTAAATTAATTTAATTGAAATATTATGAAGGTTGTGTGTAACACCCCCAAATCTAGATACATACATCTGGAAGTATTACCACTTCATTCTTTTTTCAAAATCATAAAAAACGATTAAATTTTTCTTTGACATAATGAGTATCAATGACTTATTATTTTAAAATAATTTGCAGTCAACAAAATATAGAACAATTAAATCAAATTTCAAATTTAATAAAAAAATGAATTCAATCTTTAAATATGATAGTATTGAGTCTGTGTCACCAACAAGTTGTCACATCGCATTATCTTGCCTTCATAACTGAAAATGGAAAGGGATAACGTGGGATGAGCTAACGCTCAGTAAGTAAACACCATGCATAAGATGTATGCTTATAATATGCATATGAATTATTTTCAAATAAAAAGTATTTTTCATTATGTATCCAATTTTCTTTTATTTCTTTAAAAACTTAACATTAACATCGTGAACTCACTTAGTGTATAGCCTAGCCAATCAGAAGCAGCGGGCTATTATTATTTAGAACCCGGTCGAGTCCTACTGGTAGTACCGCAAAGCGGTTAACATTAACATTATCACTGAACATTGGTCGGTGCGCCGATCCCCCATGCCCCATTTTCCACTCACACTTTTCATGACATAGACATACACCTCATAATAAAATATTTAGGATATATATCTTTAAAGACATTTCTTGACTCATTGACATTTGAAAACTTTTTATTTCTTAAAACTTCATGTATGCTTATAATTCAATTATTAAGAACCTTCAACGTGTATATAATTATTTATTATATTTTTCTTTTAATCATTAGTAATTAGTCACCTAACTTAAAATGCATGTCAAAAATATAATTTACATAGGGAGAATTTTTTTTTTATTTCCATAGTCAATATTCTAACCACATAAGACTAAATAGTAAATGAATCAGTAGATTGACTTCAACTATGCATGTGATTATACGTGTTTTTGGGCAATAAAAGAGATAANTATGCATGTGATTATACGTGTTTTTGTGCAATAAAAGAGATAATAATAATAATAATAATAATAATAATAATAATAATAATAATAATATATCACATAAATATAACTTCCTTATTACACTAAAGTACTTTAATATTTAGAAATTACTGCACAAGGACCAAGCAGTAATTATAGAACATGTTAATCCAAAGTGCTTCTGGTAATGTACTTTATTTATTTTGGCAAAGGAACATGATGAGTGCATATTGTTTTCAGTTAATTAAATTAAATAATACACTATCAATCTAATTAAACATGGACTATAACATCAAAATGATAATATTATAAATAACACTGAAAATCATATTAATACCACTCTTTTAATATGCTTGTAAATAAATGTCTGCGAACACAACTTTAACGTCATTTATAAATTCACTTTATTCAAATGCTAAATTAATAAAATCCTATTAGTATAATGTTAATTCGAGAATGATACAAAATATTAATTTACGGATAATAAATTCCGTCTTGTTTGCTCTATAAATTTTCATTTGAATCAAATAACGAACGTGAAACTATTTTAGAGTATTAAATAATTTATAACGTGTCGAAATCATTAAATTGATTAACGTATACATGAAAAGCATTATACTAATTATGTAACTGATATATAACGATCGCAATATGTAAACATAGTGTTAAACAAAGTTTAATGTATTAATCGACTTGATGTAATAGTTATAAAATAAAATGTATCATGTATTTAAAAAAAAAAAAAAGGCTAGCTATCCTTAATAAGAAGGTACATATTATGCTTCTCGTCACATATGGGAATTAATCTTTGAAAAATCTTTGGCTATGGAAAATATAATACTGGGGGAGAAAGAAAGTGGTTGGAAGTTTTTTTTTTCTTTCCTCATTATTAGAGATAATGGATGTTTTAACATGATATATGGAGTCAAGTTATGGTAAGCTATAAAAAAAATAAACATAACATAAGATAAAATAAAATAAGTGTATCATTTTATATATTCTGATTTTAAATTGAATTATATGCAAATTATAATTAACTTTAATTGGCTTGTCAATCGGCTAGGACGTTCAAGGTATAATTCCCAGTAAAATATTATTTGTCACAATGACGATAAATTATTAATTAAGCATTAAACATATCATTAGGCAATATTGTATTCAGAAAAAAAATTAGGAAAAGAGAAACGTGGCATTACAAAATCCTACCCCTTAAAATAAATTTCATCCTCAAAATTAGAACATGTCAAATGATTACGGGTACTTGGCACGTATTGTGTCATCGAGCTCCTATGTTGTATCTTCCATTACGTAGTTTCTCCAAAATTAGTTAACTACAATTATACTCTAAATTTTGAGCCATTGTCTATTCTATCTAAGATTTTGATGCATAGCATGTGGAGAGGTCCCTTGGTTACGACTCGAGTGTCCCAAAATATTAACACAAGTTATATAAATGTCCTGAGTATATAAAACTTGATCGTATAGTATATGGAATGTTAACAAGAAGAAAAAATATCAAATAAATTTAAATTCATCAGCATAAAAAATTTAGCAAGACAAACAGATTTTTAATTATTCACTTATTTATAAAACTTTCACAACAACTTAGTACACTACAATAAGCTTTTTCGTAATATTTTCACATGTCTTGTATGGACTTGATAATCAATTTTTTTTTTTTTTTAAAAAATGATATAGAAGGATGTAACGAATAGGTCTATGTCACATTTAAATTGAAGAAAATAGACTTCAAACTTTGAGTAACGGCCAAATACTTTCCCATTTCTTGTAAATAGTTTTGTACTAAAGTGAGCCATTGGAGAAATAAAGAAGACAACAAGGGAGATTGAACGAATATTGACCGGAGATTGAAAAGGAAGAGTAATCATAAGAGTTGTTTACAATAATCATAATTTAACTTTCAATAAAAATAATTACTTAAAATTATTTTGAAAATTGACAATCTATTTATCATTCATATTACATAGAATATTGTAAGCACATAAATTCCAAATCAATTGTCATTAGTAATCAATTAACATTCAATTTGTAACAACATTACTAATCATGTATTTAGATTAATATATAAGACATACATGCATCACAATACAATAACTACTTATCAATTGGACATATGACATAGTCGGGTAGCATCTTTGGACCATCCCCTATTACAATCAATATTAATTTATAACAAACTTTATAGTTGAACAAAATTTATGAATTTTAATAAATACACAACATTTTTTACGAACTTATAAATCATGTAAATTATATGACATCTTAGGTCGTATGATTTTACAATTTTCTATAAGATGGTAAACCAAGATTATCATTTAAAAATGCATCCAAATTCTCTTGAATAAGCAAGAGTTGCTCAATGGAGGGACTTGTTTAGTTTAACAATTGGTGAGTCCTTGTGATTATACTAATAGGAATAAAAACCTGACCTTATATTTCCCACAAAGCTGAAAATACTAGGTACAATTGGAACTCAACATTTACTTACATCTTATGGCAATCAATTATGGCATACTATCTCAATAGCACACCCATCTCTAATATGATATCAAAGACACGAAAATCTAGTGCTATGAGATCCGTTAATAAATCTTTCCCACCTATAACTACTGAAAAAAAATACCCTTACATTAAATTTGAATTCAATTACGACTTCGAAGGATGTTGACAACTTATAAGTCCATCCATGTATAAGCGCTTGCATTAATTTCTTGATAAATGTGTTGACTAATAAATGCATGTGTGGCTACATTGTCATATGTTTCACATTGTCCTAGTGATATTGATTGATCATGAAATAGGAAGATCAATTACCACGTATACTTCTCCTTAAACATAATCCAAGGCATCTATAGTATAATTACATACATACATAATTTTGTTGCCACTACAACAATTAAGCGTCAAGTATAAATTGGCAATATAAAAATCTATTTCAATCTTACCACATGGTTGCGAGAGGACAACTTGCGGCAAGAACTCAGTATTATATCCCTTTTTCTTTTCTATTTTAGTTCTATTTATGAAGTCTACAAAATCGATTTTATAACTCTGGGCTCTGATACCGAAACCGTAACACCCCTAAATTTAGATACATAGATCTAGAAGTATTACTACTTCATTCTTTTTTAAAATCATAAATGCGAAAAACAATTAATTCTTTCTTTTACATAAAAAGTATCAATGACTTATTATTTTACATTAATTTGTTGTCAACAAAATATAGAACAATTAAATCGAATTTCAAATTTAATTACAAAAATAAATTCAACCTTAAATATGATAGTATTGAGTCCGTGTCACCAACAAGTTGTCACCTCGCATTATCTTGCCTTCATTATCTGAAAATGGAAAGGAATAACGTGAGATGAGCTAACACTCAATAAGCAAACCTCGTACATAAAATGCATGCTTTTGATATGCATATGAATTACTTCCAAATAAAAAATATTTTTCATTATGTATCTCATTTTCTTTCATTTCTTTAAAAACTTAACACTGACATCGTGAGCTCACTTGATGTATAGCCTAGCCAATCAGAATGCAGTGGATAATTATTATTTCGAACTCAATCGAGTCCTACCGACAGTACCGTAAAACGATTAATCATTGAACATTTGTCATGTGCGCCGGTCCCCCACGCCCCCATTATCCACTCACACCTTTCATGACATAGACATACACCTCGTAATAGAATATTTAGGATACATATCTTTAAAGACATTTCTTGACTCATTGACATTTGAAATCTTTTTATTTCTTGAAATTTCATATATGCTTATGAATGCATTGGCATGTATGAATACGTCATGATAAGAATTTATAGCATAAAAAATAATGATCAAATACCATGTTTACGTAATAACAACTTAAGGACTAGAAATAAAACTTACAGATCGTTTTTGGCTGCATGGACATAGATCGTGCGTTAAGGATTGAAGAACCCACTGACTTATGAATAAAAGTTTCGTTGATGAAAAAATGGACTTTGATAAATGGGATCGTTCAAACCGCATGAGCCTTATGATCATGAAGGATGGTATTCCAAAATCATTTAAGGACGCTGTGTCCGATAAGGTAACTACTACCAAAGAATTTCTTGATGAAATTGAAAAACGCTTTACAAAAAACTATAAAATCGAAACTAGTATATTTTTGGCGAACTTAGTTTCACTAAGGTATAAAGGTAAATGAAATATTCGGGAGTACATCATGGAAATGTCTCATATTACTTCAACATTGAAGGCACTAAAGCTTGAGCTATCTGATAATTTGTTCGTACATTTGGTTTTGATTTTTCTTCCTGCACAATACAATATAAAAGTCAAAAGGAGAAGTGGACTCTAAATGAGCTCATTTCATAGTGTGTGCAAAAAGAAGAAATGCGGAAGCAAGAAAGGACTGAAAGTGGTTACTTGGTTAGTACATCTAAGGACAAGTTCAAAAAAAGAAAGAATAAGGAAGTTGTACCTGATCCAACTTAAAAGAAGTAGCAAAAGTGTAAAAAGGATAAATTATCTGGCTGTTACTTTTGTGGAATCCCGAGATACTTGAAAATGGATTGTACCAAGTATCATGTTTGGGGTGTAAAGAAATGTACGTTTCTCACTTTAGTTTGTTCTGAGATTAATTTAGTTTCAGTAATTAGACATACTTGGTAGATTGACTTTGGTGGTACTACTCATATAAATATGTCTATTCAGGGTTGTCTGAACAGCCGAAAGCAAAATGATCCTAAAAGATTCATCTATGCAAGAGACGACAAATCAGTTGAAGTGGGAATTTTAGATTATTATTAAAGACCGATTTTTATTTGAATTTGAAAGGGACTTTTGTGGTATTGTCTTTTAGATGGAATTTGGTTTCTATTTCTATTTTGGACAAATTTGATTATTTTTGTTCATTTGAAAATAATAAATTTAGTCTTTTTCTTAATTCAAATCTTGTGGGTACCGGTTCTTTATCTGGATATGATAATATGTACTTGATTAATTCAGTCAATTCGGTCGCCTCTTATAATGAAACCTTGCATGTAAATTCACAAGGTATGAAAATAAATTAACCAATGAAAATTCCGCTTCATTATTGCACAAGCGTTTAGGTCATATTTCTCAAAAAAGAATTGAAAAACTTGTGTTAGAAGAAATTCTTGATTCCTTTGATTTTTCAGACTTAAGTGTTTGTACAAATTGTATTAAGGAAAAACAAACAAGTAATCATTTATTATGTTCATAAACGATTAGGTGCCAATAGGAATTCGGATGTCTTGGAACTAATTCATACGAATATTTGTGGGACATTCCCTTCGACTTCTAAGAATGGTCAATAGTCATTTATTACATTCATAGACAATTATTCACGTTATGGTTATATGTATCTCACTCATGAGAAATCTCAATAAATGGATGTTTATAAGGGTGAAGTTGAAAATCAACTCGACAAAAGAATAAAACATGTCGATCTGACCGTGGTAGTGAATATTATTTTCGATATGACGGATCGAGAGAACAACTTTCAGAACCTTTTGCTAAATTTTTTAAAGGAATATAGAATTGTCTCACAGTACACCATGTCGATTCTCCTAACATGAATGGTGTTGCTAAAAAATGAAATAGAACACTTAAAGATATGGTAATGAGTATGATTAATCATTCTACCTTACCAGAATCTCTATGGGGAGAAGTATTAAAAACTGCAGCTTATATTCTTAATAGAGTTCCAAGCAAAGCAACTGTTAAAACCCCTTATGAGCTTTGGATATGCAAAAATCCTAGTTTAAAGTACTTACACATTTGTGGTTGCCTAGCTACGGCATAGCATTACAGGCCACCACAAAAGAAACTAGATTCCAGAACTACCAGTTGCTATTTTATTAGATACTCTGAAAGGTCAATGGGTTACAAATTTTATGATCCCTTACCAAATCAATTTTCGAAACGGGATATGTCCGATTGTTTGATGATTTAGAGTTTGTGGGGGGGAGATAAATTTAGGGATTTTGTCTTTGAGGTTGAGCATATAAACATCCATCATATTACAATTGATAATGATTAGGATTATGGACAAATTCTTGCTCCAAATCTTATTCAAAAAGTAATTTCGAATGGAGACAATATTTCAGAACCCTTATAAACATCAAGAGATTGTTCCAAAATAATAACAACCTCAAAAATAAATGTCATTAAGGAAATTCATTAGAAAAATGATAAATGCAATTTCAGATAACTTTATAGTATTTCTCCATGAACATTAGGATGGCATTGGATTGATGGAAAAAGATTCTATCAACTTTTATCAAGCAATGAAAAGTAATAATTTTCAAAAGTGGATTGATGTCTGGATGAGGAAACAACGTCCATGAAAGATAATGACATTTTGAGAACTTGTCACATTGCTTGAATGCACGAAACTCATTGGTTGCAAATGAATATATAGAACCAAGAGGGATTCGAATGGTAATGTGGAAAAATATAAGGTTCGTCTTGTTGTAAATGGCTTTACTCAAGGGGAAGGTATCGATTACAAAAAGACTTTCTCTCCAGTTTCAACAAAAGACTCTTTCAGAATTATAATGGTGTGACATTTTGACCTTGAGCTACATCAAATGGATGTACAGACGGCGTTTCTCAATAGTGACATTGATGAGACGATATATATGGTGCAACCGAAAAACTTCGTGTCGGGAGACTCAAAGAAAATGGTTTACAAATTAAAGAAATTCATCTATGGGCTTAAGCGGGCTTTCCGTCAATGGTATCACAAATTTCATCAAATAATCATCTAGTTTGGATTTGAGATGAATGTGGTTGATGATTGTGTATATTACATGTTTAGTGGGAGTAAGTATATATTCCTGGTATTGTATATTGATGGCATATTACTTGCCTGCAATGATATAGGCTCATTGCATGAAATCAAAAGATTTCTATTTTGAGATGAAAGATTTTAGTGATACCTTTTTTGTATTAGGGATTCAGATATATCATAATCATTCTCGGGGTATTCTTAAATAATCACAAAAGACCTATATCGATATGTTACTTAAAAGATTTGGGATGCAGGATTGCAAACCAGGTGATACCTCTGTTGCTAAGGAAGACAAATTTAATCTCAATCTATGCCTTAAGAATGACCTTTAAGTAAAGAAGATGCAGAAAATTCATTATGCTTCAACAATTGGGAGTTTAATGTATGCTCAGATATGCACACGTTCAGAGATAGCATTCATTGTTGGAATGCTAGGTAGCTATTTAAGTAACCCTATGATGGATCATTGGAAGGCAACCAAACGGGTTGTGCGGTATTTATAAAGAACAAAAAATTATATGCCCACGTACAGAAAATCAGACCAATCAGACCAATTGGATATTATTGGTTATGCTGATTCTGATTTTGCTGGATGTCACCAAGTGGATTATGCGGTATTTATAGAGAATAAAATATTACATGCTTACATATAGAAAATCAGACTAATTGGAGATCATTGGTTATGTTGATTCTGATTTTGCTGGATGTCAAGACAGTAGGATATCAACATTGGGCTATGTCTTCATGTTGGCTAGAAGGGTTATATCTTGGAAGAGTGCTAGACAGACACTCATAGCTTCTTCAACCATGGTGTGGAGTTTATAGATGTTATGAGGCATCTGATCAAGAAATATGGCTACGAAATTTTGTTACTGGGCTTCAGATTATACATGGAATTGAAAGGCCACTTAAGCTATTTTGTGACAATAAGTCAGCAGTCTTGTATTCAAATAACAATAGGAGTTCAACAAAGTCTAAATTTATAGACATCAAATTCCTAGTTGTTAAAAAAAGAGTTCAAAGTGGTCAGGTTACTATAGAACATATTGAGACAAATTTCATGATAGCAGATACATTCACTAAATGTCTACCACCCAAGGTCTTTCATGAGCACACCGCTCACATGTGTATTGTAAATTTTGATGATATGCTAGTTTAGTGGGAGTTTGTAATTTTAGATAGTCTTTCTGACACGTGATTTTTGGTTGTACACATTCAAGTTTATTTCAATTCATTTCAGTAATAAAGTATTCAGTTCAGTTTTTGACTATGCTGAAAGTTTTTTTTTTTTAGTTTGATCTCATAAGATATTAAAGAACAAAGTAGGATAAATTGGAAATATGCATGTTTGGATCACATTGCATGTAATTTCTATGCTACGCATCAACATTTGATCTATGTAATTTGTTTGTGTTGATATACATGATCATTGACGGTTTAGTTATGATACTTGTACAAAGACCGCTTTGATCATATATTAATATAATCAATAGACAAGATTGTCCGGAGATACTTTTGGTTATGATAACAAAAGTTTTGAGCTTATAAAGTTATACACATTTATAAGGTAACATATGTGTCTCAAGTGGGAGATTGTTGGCAAATTATTTAATTTCTCACGTGTGCCAACATATGTAATTAATTGTGTATAAAGATTATCTTAAAGTTAAGCCCAAAATTAAAGTAATCTAATAAAGAATTAACTAATTTGGTTTGTGGCATCTAAATAAAGTATTAGCCCAATTATATGTGTAGAGACCGGATCCATTATGATTTATATTTGACGATGGACCGAATACATATGAAAACTATATATAGAGCTATGATCCCCAATTTATATGCAATTCTCATTTTTTGTGTCATCCCATCAATACAAGAATAATAGCGAAAGAATATTGAAGAGGAAGATCCAAAACTCACAATCAAGAATCAAGAATTATAATCTAGAATCAAGAAGAAAGTTTGGAGCAATTAAATTGAAAAACATGAAATCAAGATTTAAAGACCAAAAATTCAAGATTCTTTATTCAACATACAAATCAATAAATCAAAGTATGTTCCGCATTAATTAATTTTCTTAGTGATTTGACATGGAGATCGTGATAATTCATATTAATTTATAAATTTTAAGTTTCATGAAAAATTCTACATATATAGAACCTTTTGGGATTAAAATCAAATTTTTAGTGAATTTTGATAAAAGTTGATGAAATGTGCAATTGAAATATTTTGAGTTCCATGAAATGTATGGTTAAAATTAAATATTGACTTTGTCTTAAACTTAGATTAAAATCTTGATTTTAATCAATTCCAAACAGGGGCATAGTGCGACAAGCATTGATTGAAGTACTTCAGACAAGTAACATGATTGAGTTAAATGTGAATCGATTTATTCTAGAGGTCATCCTTCGTTGTGTAGAATCCATGCCTAATTGAAAGAATTAACATTAAATGTAAGAATTTGAAGAGTTAAGAATGTTAGGAGAATTAAAGTAAGAAAACAAAAACCTACATGTCCAAGCAAATTGTGGTGGTGATCTTGATGAAAAAGATTATCTATTATTTTGCTCACGTTTGATTTTCAGAACCAAGACACCAAAGTTGAATATGTTGGATTTTACTGAGAAATGACTATCTACTACATATTTTGGTAAAATGTAGCTACTACAAGACGACAACATTATTGAGATTAATTTCAGTTAAAAGAAGAAAAAGTGAGCTTATGTACTCAAACAATATAATGAATAAGACTTTAACTTCTTTAATTCCTTATTAATATTGTTTAGTACTATAAAACCCATATTAGCAAACATGTTTACGCATAAGGAATCCTTACTATGTTCCGACAACTCTTCATGTTTCGGTTTCATTCCCTCCAAAAGTTCTTGCCATGCTGATATCTAATATTTTCGGGTTCATCAACATCCAACAAAATATTGCCAGCCTTGAGATCTATATGAATTATTCTCAACCGAGAGTCCTGGTAAAGATAAAGTAATCCACGAGCAATTCCATTGATAATTTGAAACTGGTTCGACGAGTCTAACAATCTACCTTGATCATTAGTTCCAAAAAAATTGCATTTAGTATATGATCCTAGTTTAGATTCTAAGAATGTTTGGTATATAGTACTAAATACGATTATATATATTGTCCAACACAATGAAGTCGACCTTAACAAAATGAAGCATGGTAAGGTCTTGAGAAGAACTAACTAAATGTACATGTCCAAGCTCTTGTTGGGCATGGATTCATAGATGAACATTTTTCTCTTCTTCATTTTTGAACTCATCATCTCCTTCTATTGAATACTTTGGTAGCGTCTTCACAGCAATTTTTTCCCCTCTATGAGTACACCCTGAACAATTTTGGTATAAATAAATAATTGAGGTTAATATTACGTTATAATTATAGTTTGAATTACCTAGTAAAATGAAAACTTTACCTTGTACACTGGTCCAAATCCACCTTCTCCAATCTTCTTGTCAGGTGAAAAGTAATCTGTAGCCTTCAATATTGTGGTTACATCGAACAATGGTAGATCAAGATCTCCATTGTCATTTTCTACTGTGTAAAATTGCCTAGATTTGCTTCCTAGTGATTATGTGAAAAATTAAAGGAAATGTTAGAAAAAATAATACCGAATATATTAGAGAGGAGGCAAATTTATTAATTTAAATTTATTCTGGAGCACTTTCTATGTGCATGGTAAGTTCATTTAGCTCATGTTTGAACCCCATTTTTGTAAGATAATGTATTTTGGAATAGTGATTTCTTGGATAATGAGTGGGTTAAAAAATAATGAAAATTTTTCGATTTATGTGTAAAATTATTTTATGAAAGAATGTGTGATTAAAAATAAATTTTGAAAAAATGAGGATCAAACATAGGCTTAATTCTCACTAAGTGCATGACAAGTGCCCAATTTTTAAAATAGGTGGCGGCTACTCGAAGTCAACGTCTTTGTTGGTTTTGAAACCATATTTAACTAGTTATTTTATCTAAAAGTTTAAAATATTAGAGATGGGATACATTTATCGATTAAATTTAATCTTCAACATGTCCTTGATGTGCTGATCAAAACTCATTTTTCATCAAAGAACTAGATCAGTATACAATTTTCATAAATGATCCCCGGAGAGACTAAGACTCACCTCTATTGGCTCTAATATCATATTAACCATTTCTTTTAAAAGCTTAACTTTTAAAAGCGATGTATAAATTTAAATTTGTGTATTTGAGTCACGTTATTTTAGAATAGTAGATTGATGGAGAATGTGCGGTTGAAAAGGAAGGAAAAGTTATTGATATAATAAAAAATATTATTTTATTGTAGAATGTGTGGTTGAAAATGAGTAGAAAAATGAAAATAAAAACTTAAATTTTTGACGATTTCTAAATGAGAAAATAGTACAATCTATTTGGCCAAAAATATCAAACATATACAGAATATATTCACCTTCTCTAGTTGGCTGTCGTTGTTGCTGTTTTTCTCTATCCTGCTTCTTCTTCTTCTTCTTCTTCTTCCAAGTAAATGAGATGAGTATGAGGCATAATATAAGAACTGCCCCAAGTAATGCCAAACACGCCCTAAGTATCGTGCTTTTTAGCCAACTTGAGCATATCAGATTTTACAACGCGTCATTATAAGGTTTTATAAACATTTAGTTAACATACAACAAAAGGGATAAGCAAAAATCTTGTTACCAATAAATATAGGGACAATTACATCCTATCAAATAAACTTATCTCCTTTATGAGGTCTAAGAACATTAAGTCCTCGTTTGATGGTCATTATTTGATAAAAATAAAGTTTTAATTAGTGAATTTTTGAAAAATGTGTAGTTAAAAAGTAGAGAAAATTTTTGAATTTACATACATAATATTTTATTGTGTGAATATGTTGTTGAAAATGAGTACGTAGAATAAAGAGTTTCGAAATAATGATTGTTAAACAGGGGCTAAATTGTCGTGAAAAACGATGATCACGTTAATTTATTCCTAACTTCACAACAAGTGTAAATATATTTCTAACCTAACATTCAAATATTTGCCCCAGAATCCTTAACTTTTCATTAATGTAGTATAAGCGGTAGTTGCATAGAGAAACCATCTAATTAGGTGTTAATAGCATTTTCAAGAAATTCTCTATTTTTAAAGAGTATATTCTATTATTTGGAGAGCATATATAAATTTAGAGAGTTAAAATTTTGAAGTATTCCAACAAATTCTTTATATTTAACACTTAATTTTATTACTCCTAAAAAATATTTATTATTTTTCTTTATCTTTTATTTTAACTAGTTTTTCTTTAGATTATTTTTATTGTTTTCCTACATTGAAAATTGAAACACTTTGAATGCATTTAATTATAAAGAATGAGTTTGAGAACCAAACTCACTCTCTAAATTAAAATGTTAATTTAAAGAGTCTTTTGGAGTGTGATTTTAAATGTTGACTCTTTAAAATAGAGAGAATATCATGTTTAAAGAGTCTCTTGGAGATATTCTAAGTCCATGGCTACAGTTTTCTAGCAGCTACATTTAGGAGCAGCCTTGATTTTAGCCTGAGAGTCAACCATAACGTCTTGAGCTTGATTTGAGGAATCATCCGAAAAATCGTGAACTGAATCTTTTACCCGATGGTCAGTTAATATTGACTGACATGCATTTGAATCGCTAGAAGTCGCTTAAACTGGACTGTTCAACAGAGATCTATAGACCCAGTAACCTACAAATCGAAACGATCTTATGAATTCAAAAGGTGTGAATCGCCTGCAATGAGATTCGAACTTGGGTAATGTGCTTCTATGCAGAAACTTAATACCTTCGTTTCTACTGGGGCACAACTTCCTATTGATTATAAGTGGTAACATAAAATTTATATAATGTAGATTGTAAAGTAGTTGTAAAGAAATGGATGAGGATCAAGGATGGCAACATCGTCCCAACCCAGGGAATTTCACCATATCCTTGTCTAAAGTGAAGAGGAGCGGGATGCCCATCGTCCCATTTACAATCCCTTTTTTTATCTTTTATTTTCGATCATCCCTTTTTCTTTTTTCTTTTTTTTTTATTGTTATTGTTATTGTTGTTTTTCAACATACGAGGTTGGATGCTGGATTGGCTTTCACAATATGATAATAAGCATTTTTTTTATTATTATTAGTTTTGGTAAATTTGTTTATTTACTTATTTATTTTAATTTTTATAATAAAAATGGAGCAATTTTTTTACAGTTTTTTAAATTAACGGAGCGAGTTCAGTGTAGGATCATAATCATCGTCCCTAACTCAAACCCGATTAAGCGAGGAATCTCTACCCCGTTCAGGATAGATTCCCGTAGGCAGCAATTTGATGGGAATTTTTGACGATCGTACTGTAAAGTTAAATGAATGAGTATTAATTATGCTATCAACCACTTCACAATTACNCTCTTCATAAGGAGCACAGCTCCAGCACCATCACTCACTTGGCTAGAATTTCCTGCAATGCAGCCTGAGAGGTTATTGCACGAAAGCTTATAATTCCCAAGTATGACTTTGACACATCACTATTATTTACCAGCAGTGGTTGTTCCATCTTTCTTGAAAACAGGCTTCAGCTTTCCAAGGTCTGCAATTGAGGCATTTGGTCGAATTCCATCATCAACAGATATCGTAACTGGTTTCTCATCTCCAGTTTTGGGGTCAACAATCTTTTTCAATAAAAATATAAATCAGCAGAAAAGAAAGGACAATTCAAAGGTGAACGATTTTAGAATAGTTAATCAAAATTTTCATAACTTAGTTTACACTGGTATGATTTCATCTTAAGTCCCTGTTTGAGCCATATTATTTTTCTCATTCTCATTTATCTACTTATTTTCAATCACACATTATTCAATAAAATAATATTTTTCGTCACATCAACAATAAAAATATATTATTACTCCCAAAATATGCACCAAACAGGGTTTAATTAAAATCAAGTGCATGGTTTTCCTAAAAACTAAATTTTAGTATATTTTAATAAAATTGAAGAAATGTGTGAAAACTGAAAATTGATAAAAGTCGTGAGTCCTGTAAAACTATTGTTTAGTATAGATTAAAATCAAATTTTTATTAAATTTTTACAAAAGTTCACGTGGCTAAAATTAAGCCCATGTTTGGTGGCCATTATTCAAGAAAAACAAAGTTTTAAATAGTAAATTTTTTAAAAATGCATGATTAAAAAGTAGAGAAATATTTTTGGATTACTTGCAAAATGTTTTATTATGTAAATGTATGGTTAGAAATTAGTAAGTAGAAAAAAAGAATTTGAAATAAATATCAAACAGGAGCTAATTGTCGACTTTAACTTAAAATTTAAATTTGATTTTAATCTACATAGAAAAATATACTTTTATAGCTATTTTTAGTAGAAATGAGCCGTTATGGAGTCTCTAAAATTATTGTCAAAAAAGGTTTCGAAATTAAATTAAGCAACAGTCACAAGGAGGTGGAGAAAAGAGAGAAAAAATATGAAGAATTTGAAATGCTTTTGACGCCGAGTGGCCCACTGGTGATTTGTACAGCACGGTGCTGTATATGCATACCAATACATACAAACAGTATACAGAGTTTTCAACCCAAAGTGAGTTTAAAGTGTATAAAAATCAAAAATGGAGGACCCATATACCTGATCCTCTCTCTAAACAGTATACAGAATTTTCAACCCAAAGTGAGTTTAAAGTGTATAAAAATCAAAAATGGAGGACCCATATACATGATCCTCTCTCTACTTCGAGCTCATCAGTTAATTTGCTTCACTTTATCAGTATATCGAATATCCGGGTTTTCAGAAAAGCAGCAGATTCAAAATGTTAGATGGTTTGTTGGGTCGTGGATTCAGCTCCAAATGGTCTGATCTCTTTCTTTGTGTATATACATGCTTGAGTTTTTATTTTTTATGTACAATATAATTTTTATACTTGAATTTAAATGTAGTAAATCGATAATTAAAGCGACTCGGACGAGAATTGAAATGGTGCGGAAGAGAGCGGAGGCGAAGCAGAGGTTTCTGAAAGAAGATCTGGCGAAATTGCTTTCTAATGGATTAGATATTAACGCCTACGGAAGGGTATAAATCTAGTTCCCTTATTGATTTCATTCTTCCTCTTTTATATTTTTGAAATAGTTTGTGCTTTGATTTGAGTGTTCTGCTTGAGTTGATTGTTATTCAATCAGTTTGGTTGAGCTTATAGAAAATTTAATTTTATCCTTTTTGGAAGTATAGGCTTGAAATAGATTTTCGGAGAATTTAAAATAAAATAAAAAGATACATTATTAGGTGTTTGATTGACCAATTCTCAAGAGTTCAAAATTTGAAGTGTATTACTGTGAAATGAAGCTCGTCCGTTTCTCTTTATCTCACTGACTCCATCAAAGAAAGATTTCCAATGATGTAACATTTCAAAGTTGATGCAGTTACCATAGCTCACAGTGTTGTTGTTAAGTTAAATTTGAAGGGAGGATTTTTCAATTTCGAAGACCATTGGTTTACGTTAAAATTTCCCCTTCAGCTCTCTTCTTCTGTTTCTTTCTACAGATCTCCATCATATAGTAAACAAACTTCGAATATTTTATTGATATCTGATTCTACTTGAACAAGATTGTGATATGGACGGTAATGTTCATTCAATCGGCTCGACTAATGCACACAGATCTGGTTCCTATTTAACAACGAAAATCCTTCATTAATAGTTCTCTTTTTGTATATATGAGCATTTTGTTGGTGTATCCCTTGTTGTTTGCTTATCAATCCGTAACATCGACAAACATTAATTAACCTATGACACATGTTTCAAACTTGAATTTATTCTTACACCGGTGTTTTTTGTTTTCACCTGCAAAACAGACTGAAGAATTTCTCGCTGGACTTAGCCTCTTGTCATGCTATGATTTTATTGAGGAGTCCTGCGAATACATTACAAAGCAGCTTTCAAAAATGCAAAAGTCAGGGTACGATTAGATTACATTTTCAAAGCTTCTGATACATTTTCTTGCACTTCTGATGAGTGTGATGATGTCCACTAGCATATGTTTAGTGCACTATCCAAGTATGGCTTTCTCCCATGCTCCATCTGCTTATATTGTCAGAGATCTATTTATGCATTGTTATCATATGTGTCTATAAACGTAAACTGTGACCAATTCAAAGTACTTATGCAGGACCAGAATGCACAGATTGCAAATATTCTTAATTTGATTTCAAAAATATAAAATCAGTCTGGATATTTTTCTCTGGAAAGTAGTCAGATACAGGATTTCACATAATCTAAATCAAGTATCTACTGGCTTGGTGCCCCTTTCCCCAATATGATCTAGTTTGGTTTATTTAATCATTTAGATGTTAACAATCTCATACACTTAGTGATCGCAAACAACAAAAGTGCATGTAAAAGATGACAAAGATTGATATGCAAACTTGTAAGAACGCAGTATTGTGCTGCATGACAGTATTTTCTGCGTCATGAGATGATAAATTTACAACTGGGAATAAAGTTATATTATTTGTTGTGCATTGTTGATTCCGTAAAGTTGGTTAAAGTAACCTAATTGTGTGCTATCTTTTGCTCATTTATTGTAATATCTGGAATCCTTTTTCCATATAGAACTTTATGTACCCAAGGAAAAACTACAGAAAGAGAGAAACATGAGAAACTTGTGACTGAAGGGTAATTCATGCTACAGAGTCAAAAGCTGGGAAACAATTTCAGTGGTATATATAGTGGTGGTGTTGATACAACATCTTGTTGATTGTGCTAAAACTGTCCGCAGAACTCCTTCATTTAAAACATTACACATAGGCAATATACTGAACATGTGTGAACTTCTATATGCACCATTGATCATTTTAATGTTTCTGTTCTTGCTGAACCTTCCAATGAAGTTCAAATTTGTACTTTGGACCTGTGGCTCGTTCATGAAGGGAATATATGCTCTAACAGTTGCAGATAAAAATTATAAATCTTCCATGGTGTTCCCATATGATCGTGTTTGTTTAATTTAACATTTAACTGTTTAGCTTATACTTCTAGTTATCTGAAATAAAAAGAATGTTTAAAAAATGATTAAATCTGAGATGTGAACTGATAAGAATATGGTGTCTCCACTGCAAAATAATTCTCCTGCTTTATCAGATGATAACAGAGAATACCATCATATTAATTGAGTACTTTTCATTTAGCGAACTCATTTAATATGGCCCTCTAATGGTTAAAGGGAGACAAATGATTTGTGCTATTTGTTTGCTCATTATGGAACTTAATTATGGGATATCCTTTGTCATATTGGACTTTATATTCTTACCAAAAACTGCAGAAAAAGAAAAGCTCGGAAAACTTGTAGAATGGTATAATTAGTCGTAAAATAAATGCTAGATACAATTTGATGTATAGACTTTTGCTGTGTTGATGCATCTTGTTGATTGTGCCTAAACTATCCATCATGTTAGGAATTCGAGGATGAGGCGATATGGCGTGATCACAATTGATAATCAAGAATAAGATGTAAAAGAAAATCAAACGAGAAGAAAAAATTGACAGAGAAATCGAGTATTTTATTAATGACAACCAATGGATAGAAAATATAACTTCTGCAATAATGTACTGTAAAATTGAATGAAGAGTCTAGTATAGGAGAGATGTACAAATCCTAGAAGTAACCTAAAATATGGAAATTAGGTCAAAAATCGTGTAAAACCGAAAAAGAAGGAAAGAAATCTGCGGCCCGTCGCTCGAGCGAGAAGCGGGCGAGAGCCTGTGGCTCAAGCTATAGCCCAGCGACAGACGGGCGAGAGAGTTCCTGTTCCAATTTTGCTCCTTGAGCGTCCGTCCAGCGTCGTCGATCCGCTTTTTTTTCCTTCTTGGACCCTATTTTGATATCTTCAAGCCCAATACTCCACAACGCAAAACCTTAGACCCAATTTGGACCGGATTTGAGTCACAAAGCCCAACACATCAAACGCTAGGAAATTCTGACCTATTACAATTCAAATATTAGCCATATAATGAAAATATGAAGACTTTGATATGCACCATATTAACCATAATAATGCTCATGGTTCCTGCTAAAACTTCCACTGCAGTGTGAGAAATATAATTTGGGCTAGGGGATTCATTCTTCAGGGAATTTATATTCAGAAGATCAATTTGTTTCAATAGTTTTACATGCTGCACCTGCTAATGTCATGGATTATCGGTCGCAGTATAATATTGGCGCTGAAGAATCTTCAATACCATTTTTCTCAATAAAGAGTACAAGAAAACAATCCATGTGCAGTGAAGACTCAAAAGAAAAATTAACAGCAGAGGAGGCAAACAATGCTTAAAATATGTATACAACACATAATAATTGAAGGAAAAAGACAGCAAATTATTTGTTGAAGTGTGAAATAAAATGACACTGTTAGATTGATAAGAGAACAAGAAATTGCTTTAATATGGTTGACTGCTTGGTACTGGCTATTGTTGCCGCGAGCACCATAGTGTATATGATACTTGTTAGAGAAGCAAAGACTGGACATTTCTGTCAATGAGATTGAATAAGATTACGGAGATCGTCGAATATTACGATTATATTATTATTATAATCGTACCATATATAGATAGATTGTTTTTACCATATTTAGTTAAGATTTTGGTTCTATATAATGAGAGAACTTCTCACATAGAGGGGCATCGAGTCTTATTGAATATTACTGTGTATATTTGATATGGTATCAAAGTTAGTTTAATTTCATTTTGAGTTAAACTTGCAAACTTCTGTTCTCCGACGAGCTGCCTCATGCCCCTCGTCCGGTCAAATTTTCTTGTTTTTTATTAGATATCATTGTCTATGTTAGTTTTATATTGGTAATTTATATTGATAATAATTATCTGTCTCCCATTCATACTTTGAGGAGCTTGTGAAACTTCACGTACAAAATCAGATCCAGAAATTGGAACCACCAAACCAATCCGGGTCATCAGAAACGTCGTCATCATCATCTACTTTACTATTCTCGACAGCCAACAGTATATCCATGTCACCGTCCAGAATCACACACTCGTCATCATCACCGCCATTATAATTTACAATTTTCGCAGAGGAATTTGAAGAATTTAATCTTGCTTTCTTTGGCTTTACAATCACCTCATCCACCAGTACCACATCATCAGAATCATTTGAACCTCTATATACTTCGTCTAATATCCCCGATAGCCAATCATGGTCTTCGCCGCTTCCGCACCCGCTGCCCCGTCTGACATTGCAGAAACTGGACTCATCATTGGAGCTTATTTCCAGTATTACTGGGTTCGAATTTTCCATCACAATTGAACCATTCGATTTTCAAACATTGGAGAAATCTCTTAAATTATTCATCATTTTCCCTTCTCCTCCTCCTTTTTCTCTCTTTCTCTGCATCCAAACTTTCACTTGGGTTTCTTTTGGGCCCAGATTTAGGTAAAATTGAAGCAAATTTGAAGTTGTTATTTCACTTGGGTCGTGATTTAAAATTTATTGTTGTTGGGTTATGGATTGGTTGGCTTACTTAATGATTGGGCAAAGATTTAAAAAAAAAAAAAAAAAAAACTTTTTTTTTTTATTGGGCTTAAGTTCATTTGGTTGGGCATGCGGCTTTGTTGGTTTGGGCTTGTTTATTTGTTGGATTACTTCAAAATTTAAGGCTTCTTGTTCGACATGTACGGCTTTATCAAGATTAAGTGTTGATTGAGTTTTGACTAAATTTTCTTACCTTTCTGTGGTGCTTCGTGGGTATAGTCGTAGAATAATGTTATTTTTTATTTTGGGAGTGCAGACTGTTGGTTGCTCAGATGATGAGCTAGAGTTTTGGTTTCTCGGAAGAGGATCATTTTTGAGTTTTTTTCTTATGTAGGTTGTTTTGTGGGATTTCTTCAGTAACTGGAGTTTTGGTCGGTGTTTTTGCGTTAGAGCTTTTGTCGAAACCCGTATTACGTGTTCGACTAAGTTCTCCTGACAGATAGAACTCATTGTGTGTGTCGGCATACTTCGTGAATTTCTTTTGAAAATTCTTCTTGGGGAGCGTGAGTTCTCTGGAGTATCTTTAAAGTGTTCTTTGTTGGTTACTACCCTATTTGTTGTTTTTGGTCTCTCGTCGTCACTCATTTTCGTAAATGATTGCTCTGATTTGGATTTCTACTTCGTGGACACAAATATTGTCACTATCGTCAGTTCATAATTACATTTGAGGGAGGATGTCAATGAGATTGAATAAAATTGCGGAAATCATAGAAGATTATGATTATATTATAATTATAATTGTACCATATATAGATAGATTGCTTTTACCATATTTAGTTTTGATTTTGGTTCTATATAATGAGGGAACCTTTTACATAGAGGGGCATCGAGTTTTATTGAATATTATTGTGTATGTTTGACTATTTCATACCAGGATGTATATAGGATGTATATGTTTAATTGCCTAAATTAAATTAGAATAGATGTGGGAGGCGTGCATTGAAGAGTTTACACTCCATTTGGTTTGAGGGGAAGGGAGGAAATAATTGATTATAAGGGGATGAAGGAGAGCAATTGTACGCCAATAAGAACATTTATCCAAGTGCAAAACTTGTAAACTTGTAAATCCTACCCTTTCCCTTACTATCAAACAGAATGAAGCACTAATTTAAGAAAGTAGTAATGTAATTAAAGAATAAAGAGTGAGAATACAAATTTCACATTCTTTGGACGGGAAAGCTCCACTTTTCAATTTGTAAGTTTCCATTTTGATTTCCATCACGAATGACTTTGGAACATCAGATCATATCATCAGCATATGATAATGACATTTGGTCTGCTTAATTGATTTATTTCCAGGGAATGTCCAGAAGAATGTAGGGAGGCTGTGTCATCTCTGATGTTTGCAGCCGCAAGGTTCTCTGATCTGCCTGAACTGCGAGATCTCAGGGATACGTTTCTGGAGAGATATGGAAATTCCTTAGAGTGTTTTGTTAATCAGAAGGTAATGCTCCCGTATAAAATGCTTAAAAGATATAACTGACATTATAATTTTAATATCCAAATTGCTTGATTTTTGGTTCAGTTTATTGAGAAATTCTCTTCAAGGTCTCCCACAACAGAGAATAGACTCCAGGTCTTGCAAGATATAGCTTCAGAGTGTTCAATAGTGTGGAACTGTAAGGGGTTTGAAAAAAGAATGGCTGCTCCTGCTCCTGCTCCTGCTCCTGCTCCTGCACCTGCACCTGCACAGGTGTCTTCGAATCAAATTGATATTCTTTCAGATAAGAAAGAAAGTGGAAGTGAACACAATATAACTTTTAAGTCATCAGTTTATGCCGTGGAACGTTTTTCCATGCTTGGAGTAGATTTTTCGAAACCACTCAGCTGCCAATAAGATAGAAGTAGCAGTTAATTTCAATACAAGTAATCCACATGTTTGAAAGATTTCAATTACCATGTTGAAATTCGATTATGATTACTGACAGAATACTCGCATGGCAATCTACTGGAATATAACAGAAAGATAGTTCTCATGTTATGAAGTGAAGATTTTTAGAAATTTTAGAAGTGGAAGTTGAATAGAAAGAAAGTTCTAAAAAATTTGATGTAAATGATTTTTCTTTAGTTTCTGCCATGTAAACAAATTGTTTATTTTAGAGAGAATGAGATGCCTTTGGGAATGGTTTCTTTCCATTGGCCAGTTGGTTTATAATGCAGGATTCATTAATTAGTAATAAGTGAAAAGAAAACCATTAATATTTACACGATACTTGTCCTTTAAAATTATGTATTTACATTTTAACATCTTTCCTGACTAAACCAAGGTAGATATAGAGATAAATCAGTAGATCACCAGGTTTATCTTTCTATAACTGTTTCATGTTTTTGTTGACTTGCTAATTTTGCTGCTCACTACCGATTAATCTTGTTTAACCATCTTGCAATTTATTTAATTTCCAGGCGACAATTTCAGAGAGGGATATCCCCAAACAGAGGCCTGGGCTTCTCGATGATGGAAACCAAACACGCAACCGGCCAGAGGATAATGCTGTGAAAAGAAATGAGTTAAATCATGCTGGTGGGCGGGAAAAAACTAGTTATTACAAACAGAAGTCACTTGTGAAGGGAGAAGATAGCACTTCAAGTGGAGGACACAGTGTTTTATTTCATGGAAGGCAAGGATTAATAGAGGACAAGCATTTGAATCTAAATGGGAAAGATGATATTTCGCTTAAGGGAGCAAGCAAAAGCAGTCCATCCCCTCGACATACGGTGGATAATATTGTAGCTGGTCAAATTAGGCACAATAATGGTGTCCATACACGGAAAGGAGAAACCATAGGAGCATTATCTTGTAGAAAACCCGAAGTTTCCACTAGGTACACGGGATTTCCGGGAAAAAGTGAAGATCTTATTTCTTCCCCTGACCATGTTAATAGAAAGAATATTTTGAACTCGACAGGAAAAGCACGAATGGAAGAAACAGATCAGTTGAAATCCTGCTACAGCAATCTCCCCCCTCCATATGTTAAATCAAAAGATAATGCCATTCTCCCTCTCCCTCCGTATACTAAACCAAAAGAAGATAAACATAGAGCCGGCAGAGGGTCTAAATATGGTGGTTCCGACTTTGATGGACATTTCATTGGATCTTCTCCTCACAATAGAAATAAACCAGTCAACAGCTTGGGCAAAAGTCACCAGGAACTAGATCATCATGATCATGAAGGGAAAAGTCTTGGGCTCGTCAAAATAGACAGTTACGGCTATAAAATGGAGGATGAGTATCAGGACGATGCAATTCCCTTGCCAAAACCAAGATCAATTAGGAGGAAACACCAAAAATTATCATCCAATCATTACAGTGTAGGTGATGTTGATGATTCCAGTAGTGCAAAGAGGAGTTCAAGTAGCAGGAGAAGGGACCATTCAAGAAAGGGGTTGCAGATCTTGTTTGATAATGAGCACCATCAAAATGATGAAGAAGAACGGGTGATAGATAAACTACTAATCCATTACAGCAAGAAACCATCAAGTTATGATGCCGGTGAAGTGAAGAGAAAGTTACTAGCTCGTTCTTCACATCAGCGAGCCATTCAAAGAGCCATTGATGCAGGTGAACTATCACTCGACCAGAGAAGAGATGGGCGCGATGTTGAGTCAGAAATAATTCCACATCCTGCCAGATCAATCTCTCTTCCTCACACAGAAAATGGGTCACCACAGGTGAAGAAAGTGTTTACTCGTGCCAATACGTTCCAGCCCGATAACCAGGCAAAACATGTGCATCCCAAATTGCCTGATTACGATGAATTGGCTGCTAGGTTTGCTGCCCTTAAAGGGCAATGAAATTACAAGAACTAGTTTTGCTATATAAACAGTTCCAGCTTCTCATGCGTGGTCATGTTGTGCATTTCTAGATTTGGAGGGAGTTGGGGTTGGGTAGTTTATGCAGTTGCCAGTTTATCAATAGAGATGATTCCTTGTATTGATCTGCTGGCAAATTACTGCTATTGATATATACGATGGGCTGGATATTCCAACCCCTTGCTTTCTGGCATAGATTTGCATTAACCTTGGAAGTTCAAAACCTAAGTGTGCATTAGTTGCACATTTGTAGTGGTCATCTTGTTGTTTGCTTTTACTGATTGACAATGAATGAGAATATATACATGTTTGATTGTACTTCATATGGGGTGTGAAATTGTATCCAATCATGGATTATGCAATTCTATGTTGAACCTGGACCAATATTACCATTTGGGCATCCACATGTCGCTTAACGATTTGAAGTATCTATTTGTTGGATACAAAAGATGCGTCCACAAGGTTAAGAGCTATACATTGTTACAGGACCTTACAAAAGAAATTTTCTTTTGAGCCTTCGCATTTTTCGTTGAACCACCAATATGTCCTCAGACACCCAAGGAGCGCGGTTTATCTTTAACGTTTCTTCATTTTTAAGGTTTTGTTTGACCTACAATTTTAAACAACTACACAATATTTCTCATAACATTTTACTTTCCTTTATTAAGTATTGTCCAATTCTTCTTACATGACATAAAAAAAATAACTTGCTTTCAACTATGGTTATTGGCACCTACAAGATGGATTTAAAAATTAAAATCCTCGTGGGCCTTCAATTTGGAGAAATCCAAACGCGATAATTCTATTTTTGCCACTCGTTGATTGACATTTTACCTCATCACTACTGTCTTCTTTCTTGGCATCGAACGCATGTAGCCAATGTTATGTAGAGATGTTCGATGAGAAAGGAGAGAAATAAATTGTCACTTATAAAATATTATGCCAAATGTTAGACGAGAAACGCGAAACAATATATATATTTAAAAATATGTACAATTTGCTTATGTCAACTATGCCCCTGTTTGAAACCCATTTTTTTTTCATTCTATTTCTCATTCTTCATTTCAACCACACATTCTATCAATAAAATAATATTACACATAAATCCAAAAATTCTCTTTACTTTTTAACCACATAATTTTCCATCAATCACTATTTCAAAAAATTTTTTACACCCAAAATGGGTTTCAAACAGGGGCTATGTGACATAATGGATAACATAAAGGATGACCAAACACACAAATATGGGAGGTTGGCCTTTTTTTAATAAGGTCGGGACCCACATTCAAATGTGAGGATGGTGTCATCCCCTGTATCAAACTTGTGGGCATTTCAGCAAAATTCTTTTAAAAATTAGCTTTTACCTACTTTTGGTCTTTGCCAAATGTGACTTTGGTAATAAGTGGCAGCAGGATGTGATGTTTGACTTGTCAACTACATCCCCATTCTAGTTTGAAAATCTAGATTTCTAGAAAGGAAAACAGCATCAAAGGTACCCAAACTTCGACTCATGTTGCATCTTGGTCCCGAACCTTAAAACATAAGCATACACATTCCCAATCTTTCATTTCAATAGAACTTTAAGTCCCCCATTGAACAAATTTACCCCTTGTATTCAACTTAACAAGCTAAAATTTTATTAAGAGAAAATATTACTCTTCTTTAAGTAAACAAAATAAATAAATAGAAAAACAAAGAACTCCTTCATTCCATCTCACCCCGACATCATCCAGACAATTATAACTATTGTCAATCACGTGGATATGGGGGAAGTAGAGGATTTTATTTTCATCTAATTTTGTGATTAATAGAAGATTAACCTTCAAAGTACCAATATTGTCTTTGGTGATAGTTTATATCCAAATATTTTATTAGCATGGGAAAAACATTTATCATATTTTTGTGTTAGTTATTTATCTTGTTTATTTAAAAATAACGAGGACAAATAATTTTTTAAATTTCTCCTAAAGAATTTTTTTGTCGTTATTGGGCATAAAATATGCTAATTGAGAGAATGTCGGATATAAAAATATGATTTAAAAAAAAAAAAAAGTTAGTGACGTAAGTGGAGAAATGAGTTAAAGCTGATGATTTTGTTACAATTAAATTCTCTGTTTTGAAGAATAGGGACTAATGAGCAACATGTACAAAGGTTTGAGGATCTACACTGCTATTTCCCCTTCTAGAAAGGCCAAGTTCCGCTCGTAGGCGACTCTTCAATAGGTTCTCCAAAGCCGGCCGAGTCAAAATTAATTATGCTCCGTCACGGAAACTTCATTTCACTTTCTCACGCGCCAGCCCTTGGACTCTTCAACTATATATACCGTATGCTCGACCTACTTCCGGTTCAATCCTCAATCCTTCATTTTATCTCATATCATTTGTTTGAATCCTTGTTCTAAATTTTCATTTCCTCCACCGAATTTATTGCTTAATCGAAGATGAATTCAATGTTGAGCGCTAAATCATTGAGTTTCTACATTATCGGATTTATGCTGACTGCACTGATCCAGTACAGTAACGGACAAGGAATGGCGCCGTCTCCGGCACCGGCTGGTCCTTCCAACGACGGTGAGTAATTTCATTGAAAATGTATATTTTTCTATGTTTGTGAAAAACGTGATTTTACTTTTGAAAACTGTTTGAAATTCTAGATTTGTGGCAACATCTTCTTCTTCTTCTTTTTCAATTTCAGTCGTTCAAATTAGGAGAAATCGCTGAATTGTTAATTTCAGTTTCTTTGCTTCTTTTTGAAGTTCTTCTAATTTCTTCAATTTCTTCATCATCATCAAATGAGCAAGGATTTACCAATTATTAACTGAAAATTCATTGATTTATTTGATGCAGGCGCAGCAATTGATCAAGGGATTGCATATGTTCTCCTAATTGTAGCACTCGCGATTACGTACTTAGTCCATTAATGTTAGTAATTATTTTAATATTTTGAAATTATACGATTAATTCAATTTTTTTATGTATTATTGAGAGCATAAATTTGAATTTTTTGTATTTTCATTTTTCACCATTCTTGTAAAGAAATATATTCATTATTCCCCACATAATATATATAAAGAAAAAAGATTCATTATTCTTTTACATTAAATATGTCGATAGAATTAGAGTGCCAAGTGATTAATGTACCGGAAAATACGAGAAGTTTGGTCGTTAATTGAAACAGTGACCAATTCGAAATTAAATTGGAATTTTGATGATTAATTTGGAATAAATTAAACTCTGATAACCAACTTGAAATTTCCAACCTCATTTTGTATTGGGAAGGTCCCTTAGACCCAATAAGCTATACAACTAGCCAAGAATTCATAAACAATTTTACACACGTCCATAAACTATAATTCACTATAGTTGAGTCAAACAATTTTTATTGTGAGTCAAAATTAAGTTACAATTTTTTCCATCAACATAATATTAATGAAAATAATTCAATCCATTATTGCAAACGTCGAGTTTCGGTACTCTAGGAGTACTAGATTTTTTATTTTTATTTTTCGTTTTCTTTTGCTCGAAACTAACGATTTTTATAATTTGATGAACGAAATCGTTAATTTTGTCAAACGATTCATGATGCTGAGTATAAAACGATAGCAAAACTTAAAAGTAGCGGTTAGAAAATGAATTTAACCATTTGTTTAAAAAAATAAAGTCCAATGACTATTAAAAA
>CAIGRB010134698.1:6715-41085 GCA_903798255.1 Fraxinus quadrangulata
TATATATATATGTGTGTGTGTGTGTGTGTGTGTGTGTGTGTGTGTGTGTGTGTGGTGTGCAACCCATATTTTAGTAATCCAACTATCTAACATGTTAGTTGAAATCAAACATAATGCAATCCTTATTTTTGATATAGTGAGTTCTCTGCATCTACCCTGATTTTTCCCATCTTGGGTTTCTACGTAAATCTTTTGCTCTTGTAATCATTACTTTTTCATATTTCATTATTATTTCTCGCCTTTAATTCCTAGCAAGTGTTATCGATACTTAATTCTTAACAATTGACTCAATTTATAACAAAATGGTATTAGAGCCAGTTTGGTTTCATATTAAAGCAAGGTTTGATCAACTCTGATTGAGGTTTGGTTTTCGGTATGAAAAGTATGAAGTTTGATATTCCTCTTTTGGATCGCAACAAAATTTTTTGTTATGGTAGATTTTTTTTTTTTTTGTTTGGACGCTATATGAGAAGCAACGTAAGGATAGAAAGGGATAGAGAAGGTCCCAATTATATGTTTAACATGGTTCTACATCATCTTTTGAGATCAGTCAGCAACAATTAGGAACTCATGTGGATTTGGAGTTTGGTTCAGTACCTTTGGAGTGTAATTTGGGGTCTACATTGAATAATACATTTCGGTCAAATTTAGAAGTTATGGATATTCCACTTGCCAACAATGCCAGTGGTGCCATTGTAACTAGTGTGTATTGAAAGTCCTATGAGTTCTTTGTGTGCTGGCTTTCGAATCAGGTCATTTGGAGATCGGTAAGATAAATTATGCTCTTTTTCGTATGTGGTGTTTAGTTTACCCCGGGAATAGCTTGTGGCATCTAATAGAGCTTTCAGTTGCATACTTGAGTTTTGTTGAAAAATTCTAAAATATTACTATGTAGTACTTTGATTAGTTTAGAATATACTATAAAAATTTCATAAAATTCTGAATCCGAGAAATGGTACACCTGAGTTTGATCGTTAGCGTAAGTTAGCCTCCATTTCCATTCTTTATTTTAGTTTCATTTATTCAATGAACCAAAGCTAACTAACTTAATTCATTTATTTCCGTTAGTTGTTGTAACTTGTGCTAGAACATAAGAATAATCTACAAAATAAAAAGGATAAATGGAAAATTTTAATTTAACTTGAATATAGAAGACCCAAGAAATATCTTTTTGTAATAAATTTAAATCCTAAAATTCGAGACGTTACAACTTGGTATCAAAACCCAAAGTTTAAAATTTTTTGTAGACTTAATCATCAAATACCATCGAAAAAATAATTCATTTTTCTTTCTCTCGTCCCTTTCTCTTCTCATCGTTTTCCCACAACTATCAATCAACTACATCCTCAATCAGGTATACAATGTTTAATAGTTATAATCACTAAGTTCATGTTTCCACGCATTATTATTTTTGACATAATGAAAATATTTAACTATTTCATGTATAATAAACAATAAAGCAGTGCCTATTTTAGTCTATATACAATCATTTATTTGCGCTAGCATGGCCGTGGGTAAAGGATCACTAGAAGAAATCATGCAACAACAAGAAGAAAAAGAGATGTGGTTAGAACATTCGGAGGCCTTTGTGGGAGATGTAATATCACATTCCAGCATGCATTCTGGAGTGACAATAGATGAGGAAGTCATTGATCAACCGATGGGAACAATGGGGATGGAGATGAGGAAGTCCGGGAAGAAAATCCAAAGGAAGGAGAGGATTAAGGCAAAGATGATCAGAATCTATGGATGGACTTTTGAAATCTTGAAATTTCGTCTTTGTATTTTTCTCATGTTCATTGTTTCTAAATTAATTCTTTTGGGACATGAAATCTCTTTTATTTTATGTTTGAGTTGAGATTGTGATTATAGTTTAGCATTTAACTTATTTTTAAATTTTGATTTGGATTTGGTATATGCACGTCTCATTGACAAAAAAATATTTTTCTTGTCTAAAGGAAATGGTGCAACCAAATTAGAGCGAACTCATAAGGGACTTGTTACAAGTGGTGCAAGAGCTTGCAAAACAAAGTCAAGCACGAGTCTCGTAAGCGAATCTCGTGGCTACCCCGACTCAAGCTTCAGTGGTAGAGACTTTTGTAAAGTACAAGTCACCTTCTTCCAATGATGAGGGTGGCCTCATTAGCTTCTCAGGAATGGCTGCGGAAACTGGAATGGATCTTTAGACTTATAGGCTTCATGGATGCATACCATCTTCAGTGCATGGAGTTTATGTTAACCTGAGCAGCAAGTCATTGGTGGAAGTCAAAATCCCGAACTAGAATCAAGGCTTAACAACATGCTTTGACTTGTAAGCATTTCAAGGAAGACGAGAAGTTTTTTCCCGCAGACTTTAAAGGACTTCAAGGAGAAGGAGTTTCTGCAGCTTAAGCAAGGAAACATGTCTCTAATAGACTATAAGACAAAGTTAGATCAACTGACCAGATATGATCCACATCTAGTGAACATCGATGTTAAGAAAATAAAAAGGTTTGAGCAAGGACTTTATCTAAACTAACATGACTATTTCGCTACTTATAGCGGAATTTTGGCACAAGCTCATGATATTTGGTACTGAAGGACTGGTACAGAGAAGTATTGGCGGAAGACAAGTGTTGACCATCAGAGTCAACTAAGTCAATAGAATAAAAATTGAATGGGAAAAGAAAATGGAATAACAAGATAACGGAAAGGGAAAATGGTAGAACAGAAATGCAAACACATGAACTGATGCTAGCAAGGACGGGGATAATTTCATTTCAATTTGCCCGAAGTGCGACAAGAACCGAATGTCTATTTTCGGTATAGTAATCCATGTCACATGGCTTGAAATTGCATAGAGTTTGCTCAAAGCAAGAATGAGGAGTAGGATGAGAATAACTAAGGAAATACTTGAGTCTTTGCTATGACTGAAAAAGAGGTAAGAGTAGAACCCCAACGTTATAACAAGTATTCTAGGCAACGCATTGTTTCATCATCTTTCGTAATTAAATCTAATGTTGAATGTGATAAGTCTGATAACATAGTAGGGGTTAGCATTCCCTCAAGTAAAACGTTAAATACAATTAAGATATTCAAGTCTGTTAAAATAGAAATTGAGGAAAGATCTTTTGAGGCAAACTTGTTCGCAATATACATGAAAAACATTAATATAATTTTAAGCAAGGATTGGTTGAGATGTAATCATGCCACAATCCGATGTTGAGAGATGGAGGAGACTTTTAAAGCTCTACAAAAAGAAGAATTTTTCCTATTTGGGGTAAAGATCAAATTTAAAAAATATGACTTCAGTGTTAAAGGCTAAGAAGATGTTGGAGGAAAGAATATGTCATGGGTTTTTAGTTAGTGTTTTGCGAATGTAACATCAAGAAGCTAAGTTGAGTACGGTACCAATAGCATAAGAATTTGAAGATGTTGGTGTGTGCTGTCGCAGACACCCAAAAGTAATACCTTAACCTCTAAAACTAATGTAGTAGTGGAAGTAATTATCGATCCCACAGAGAGTTTGTAATTTAATATTTTATACTTCGTACAATGATTGTAGGGGATTTTTTGTATGCAAACAATTGTAAATAACACAATTAATAACAATAAAAATTAAATTAATAAAATAATCAAAAGACTAACCTTGATCCAAGTCAATATCCACCGTCGAAAATCCACAATTGATCATAGATGTAAGGGTAATTCAATTCATATTTCGAATATTCACATGGTCCAAGTCAATATCCACATTTGGAACCTTACAATTGATCATCGATGCAAGTATAAATCAACCCATATTTTGAATATTCATCGTTGGAATTATTTTCCTATATCTCCTTACTTATAATTAATTAGAATATATGCGACCCAATTAATCATAATTACCAAACAACCTACAACAAGCGCTCTACATTTAATTTGATAATCGCATTACAAATTAGAAAGATCGATGAAGCTAAATAACATAAGCACAAACGGTTGCATTTAATTTAGTTGAACATTTTTCCTAAAATTCAACAATCACTAAAGCAGCAAATTATCAAACCCTAGTTGCTTCACAAGTTAAAGAAATCAAACAATTATAGATTTGATGTTTAACTTAGCGATAAATTGTAATGAATAACAAACTAGTAGATCTCCTAACAATTAAACATAATAATCATGAAAATAAGTGCAGAAGAATATTCAATATTCAAAAACATGAATTAAACTAAGAAAAATAATTTAGATATCATAATATGTGGTTGCGAGACTTGAATCTCCTTCGATCAAGTGTAAAAGTTACATATTCATACTACTCTTGTACTTCGTTTTTTCATGAAATTACATATTCATACTACTCTATGAACTGATGTTTATTAAATTATACTGGTATGGCATGTTAGATAAGTTTTGACATGAAAATATGATTTGGTGTGCGGATTTTGACATGTAAATACATACAGTAGAAATTTAAGCTTTCTGTTCAATTTCAAACTCTCACCCCAATTGAATTCTGCAAAGTTTCAAATGAGATGATACTGGTGTATTTTGCCTATGAGTCCTTTGTCCAGGGGCTTTGAAATCAAGTCATTTGGAGATCAGTAGGATAGATTATGCGATTTTCCGTACGTTGTGTTCAATGTACTCGGGTACAACTTTTGGCATGTAATTGAGTATCCAATTGCGGACCTAAATGATGTTGAAAAAATTCTGAAAGTTTATGCTGTACTTGAATGAGTTTGTAAAATACTATGAAAAATTCATAGAATTCCAAACCAGCAAAATGTTGCAACTGAGATTGAAAATTATGGTTCAAATCCGTTAACATAAAACTAGCTTCCATTTTCATCCTCTGTTTTTGCTTCATTTATTCAATGAACCAAAGCTAACTAACTTAGCCTATTTATTTTCGTTAGTTCTTGAAACTTTTACTAAAATGTACGGATAATCTACAAAGTAAAAAGGAATTAAGGAAAATATTAATTTCACCCAAATTTCGAATACTTACGGAGCACATTTTTGTAACAAATCCAAAACCTAGGATTTGGGCATCAAAAATTTTGGTAGAGTGCCAATATTTAATTGCTGAAAATTCATTAGAGAATAGTGTATTCTTGCTAAAGAATCTATTTAGAAATCTATGGCAAGGGATTTATTTAGGTCGGACTTTCTCCTTAGGCTTTTGGTCTCCAATATAGGCCTTAGGGCAGGAGCTTGTTGTCCTCAATCTTGTCAAGTTATACCGTCACCGTCCTATTCATTGGTTGGGGAGTTGATCAACATGACACATAGGTCATAGTCAGCGACCTAGGCCATCATTGCCTAGAACCTAGAAGGTCATTACTTACCTTTGATTGGTAGGCATATTGATATTAACATCGGTGTTGACATCATAGGAGAATATTCCTCCAGTTTAATAATGATGATGTCTTCAAATTATGGATGCTTTGGACGTCCTAACAAGGTAAACCTTGTGGTCCGACCTCAAATGTTTCACTTTCTGACAAATAAGCATATTTGATTATGTGGACATGAACCTACATTTGATTCGAGATCGACTGTGATCAGACACCAAAATGTTTTTTAATATTAAAACACATTATTATGCTTAAGCTAAAAAAAAAAACATAAGGTTTGACGTTGTCGAGTTACGCTTTGCGTCATTATGTACCTTGTTCTAAAGTATCCTACTTTGAGTTAAGATGAAAATTGTCTCCTTAACTGTTTTTAACTTTTGTAATATTTCATTTAATAAAAAACATTACCCAAACCTTTCATTCGTGCGACTAACACTACCAAGCCTTTCAAAATGTCGCAGTTGAAGTCTAAATTGATGGTTTTCTGTTAGATTGACTGTTAGTTGACTAAATAATTGACCTTGACAATAATTTTGATTATTTTTAAAAGGTTAATAACTAACATTTTTTATAATAAAATAATTAAAATTAAAAACTCACCCCACCCCACCCCAACCCAACCCAACCCAAAATGATAAATAATTCTCGTGATTTCTATTCTTTTGTCCCCTAATTGCCACCGACAACCCGTTGTTTTGACTCCGTTTGAGTTTCGGTCTCGGCTTTGCAAGTACTGTATTTCCATAACATATTCACAAACTATCACGCTATTGGGGTATCTTTTATACAGTCATGGGCTTCGATCAACAAATTCAATGGAGACATTCAATACTGTTCGTTGCCATTATTTGGCAGAAAAAATTCAAGATCTTAATGCACTGGATTAAGTATATTGGGACCTAATGTTGAAGACTTGTGACTCTTTGGAGCCTCCACTTGTAAACCCACCAACCAATAAATTTCGGGCAATATTTGTCCTCCAGTAAGAAGGTGTCCAAAAGCTGAAAAAACTAGTTTTGTCCGAGCAGAAATCAGTAACCCACGTATCCTCTTTTACGGTCGTATGTGCCCTTGTGTGGATTTGTTTAGCAAAATCAGCCACAGAATCTGGGGAGGTGGTGGCAGATGATGAGGTGGAGCATTTCACTTTTGTGGCAGTTTGTAGGTCTTGATTGAATACCCCTTGCCAGCTACAGAATTTGGCAATTGTGTAGCACCTGTACCGGAGGCGAAATCGAGTCATGGAAAATTGAAGGAAAGTGATGGGTTTCTTATTGCAGCAGAATCCATAATTAGAATTTGTGGTTTGCAGATTTGGGATGGGGGTGGGTATGTGTGGGGTGGATGGAGAAGATGGAGTTGGTCTTTAGATTTTAATTTTAATTTTTTGATTTCAGTTATTTTATTATTTTAAAAATGTAAAATTTGATTTGGGAGTGGGAGTGGGAAATGTGAATGAGATAACATAGTTTTAAGTTTGGGTGGAGTGGGTATGTGTGGTTTGGGATTTTTTTATATTAATTATTTTATTATAAAAAATATAAAGTTACTATTTTAACCTTTTAAAATTAGTCAAAATTATTGTTAAAGTCAATTATTTGGTCAACTAACGGTCGAACTAACATAAATCATCTATTTTGACTTTAGCTGCGACATTTTGAAAGATTTGGTACTGTGGTTAATACAAATGAAATGTTTAAATAAAATCTACTATTAAATGAAATATTTGGTACTGTTGTTGCACTTTTCCCTTGCTTATATAGTCTTAATTATTAGAATGAGAATGATCGGACTTACTAATTGGAAATTTTCTAATAAAGGAACATGTTTTTCATTTCATCGAAGTTTCGCACAATTTGGAATTGGCAGAAAAACGTAGGCAGTGTTCCAACAATGCACAATAAGTGAGTCAACTTGACAAGACATTATAAAAGTTGAAGGGCCACCAAGATTGCAATCAATTTAGCACTGATTGACCTGTCCGTGGACTTCGTAGTTGCATACTCCTCTATAACAATCTGAATTTATTTTAAGTTGAAAATATATTAAATAATTATTTTAGATTGTATAAAAGTTGAAGGGTAACAAAGATTGCAATCAATTTTGCACCGATTAAGCTGTGCCTAGACTTTCTAGTTGTATACTCCTCTAACACTCTTAGCCCCTATTTGACAAAAAAATATCAATATTGAATAGTGATCTTTAGAGTGTGTAGATAAAAAGTAAAAAAAAAATTGGAATTATGTTCAGAATATTTTATTGTGTGAATGTGTAGTTAAAAATGAATATATAAAAAAAGATTTTTAAAATAATGGTGGTCAAACACAACTTTAATTTATTATAAGTTGAAAATATAAATAAGTGCCTTATAATTTTTTGTCTAACTTGGGAGTATTGCTTAAAGTTCTTTTTTATATCAAAACAATCACTATAAAACAAGATAAATATAGGGAACCATGTAACTTTTCATTTGTTTTTTTTTTTTTTTTTTGAAATGAGGTTCGACTTAGCACAACTTTTCAAAAATACTGTGAAAATAAATTAGTATGAAATTTAACATAGTTAAAAATATATTTTTATAGACACCTCTTTATCACTTGGATAATGATCATTCTTGACTTTCTTTGAAAGGTGGTTTCTTTACCTTAATGGCTGCTTCAAAGATTGAAGAAATCTTTTTCACACAGATAAATATTTATATCTAAAAGAAAACGCACCATTTTAATGGAGCACTGAGATAAAGGGGAAATTTGTGCGTTTTACTATGTTTGTTTTAAACTTACTAGCTTTTCTTTTTTATTGATTAAAATAAAAAATAAGCAAGTTATTTATGGAAGTAGCACTTATATATCAAGGTAACTCGCAGTTGGGCCTAGTGCCATGATGGTTTGGCCTGCACGATCTGAAAATGAATGGGGAAGTGATGAATAAAATTTGATTTTTGCAGATTTGAAGAGCATGTTGAATAAGTAGTGAACGAAAATTCTATTGAACAGCAATTAATTAAGTCAAAATAAGTTACTATTTTTAAAGTAAACAAAAAAATGTAATTTATTAAAATAGCCAAACATGCCACATAAGGGTCGAAATTATAGATTAGCCAATGGTTTAATCCATTACCACTTTATTAAATTAGTGCTTCAATTCAAAACCACCTTTTTAATCATGTTGGTTTACTGATTTAATTCAACGCCATTTTGTTAATCAATGTTTTAATTGAAAACTATACAAACTAATTTGACAAACCAACCAAAGGAGAAAAAGAATTAAGAGGAGAAAAAGAAGAAGAAAACATATTATTGAGCCACCAAAAGATTATGTTTTTAATGAAATACACAAGTTTGTGTATTACAAGAAAAGTAAAAAAAAGAAAAGAAAAGAAAAAGAAACTTATAAAAGAAGGAAACTAAATATTATAATATTATATGATATCTGATTATATGTAACATCCCCCCTCAAACTTACGATACTATAGCAAAAGTAACGGGAGTTTGTCAAGCAAGAAGCAAAAACGATGAACTTGAGGAGATTTCGTAAAGAAGTCAGCAAACTGTAATGATGAAATAACAAAAGGTAGAGAAATGGTGCCAGTTTATAGATGATGGCGAATCAGATGACAGTCAATCTCAATATATTTCATACGCTCATGGAACACAGAGTTGTCAAAAATCTGAATAGCACTTTTGTTATCAAAATAGACAAGGGTTGGAGAGGAAGAAGAAAAACCCATGTCTGCAAGTAACCAACGGAATCACACAATCTCAGTGGTAGTGGATGCCATAGCACGATACTCTGCCTCAGTAGAGGAACGAGAAATAATAGTCAGTTTCTTACTCTTCCAAGAAATAAGTGAATCACCCAAAAATATACAAAAATCAATAGTGGACTTGTGAATGGTGGGGTTACGGCCCAATCAGCGTCAAAGTAGGCGCGAAGCACTAAAGAGAAGGTCGATGGAAATAAAAGACTCTAAAAGCAAGTACCACGAAAATAGCTCAAAATACGAACAATAGCTGCCCAATGAACTATAGTAGGAGTTGAAACAAACAAACAAACTATATGAACAACATAAGCAATATCAGGACGTGTGATGGTAACATAAAACTAGACATCCAACAATTGTGCGATACAAAGTGGGATCAGTCAAGAGTACACCATCAGAGAATGGATATCAAGCGTTGTACTCAAGGGGAGTATCATCAGTTTTAGTATCAGTAGGCCAAGCACATTCAATAACATCCGCAGTATACTTAGATTGAGAGAAAATGTAACCTCTAGGAGAAAAAGAAACTTTGATCCCCAAAAAATATGATAATGCATCTAAGTCCTTCATTTCAAAAGAACGAGCCAATTCTGATTTCAAATATGTAATTCCATCAACATCATCACCAGTAATAATCATATGTCAACATATAGTAAAAGTAGAATGCGACCAATCGAAGTGCATCTAAAGAATATGACAGAGTCATGATAACTGGATGTAAAACCAAGAAAGATAATAATAGTGGAGAATTTCTCAAACCAAGCACGAGGTGTTTGTTTGAGCCCATAAAGTACCTTCTTGAGCTTGTAGACATATCCAATAGAGTGAGAAAGACCAGGAAGAAGAACCATATAAACTTCATCTTGAAGATTTCCATTCAAAAAGACATCTTCGATATCCAACTGAGAGAAACTCCACTAACAAAAAGATGCAACTGCGATAAGTGTACAAACAGTGGTCATCTTGGTAACAGGAGCTAAAGTCTCCTTATAATCTAGACCATATTACTGATTAAAACCCTTAACAACCAATCTAGCCTTGGAATGCTCAACCAAACCATCAGATTTGGTTTAAATCTTATAAACCTAATAAGAGCCAATAGCATATTTACCTGAAGGCAATGCAACCAAGTCCCAAGTGTCTATCTTATGTAGAACAGAGAGTTCATCAGCCATAACCTGTAGCCAAAGAGGATCCATAATTGATTCTTTATAGGAAGAGGGTTCAGATAGCTTGTGAATGAAAGTTAGAAAACAACAAAATGACTCAAAATAACAAGAATAAGCAAAATCAGGTAATTGATTAGACTTACGAATACGTTGAGGATATCGAGAAAGGGATAGAGTAGGATCTGGATCAATGATCTCAGACTATGCTTGAGAGGCCACGGAAGGAGGAGGGGTGCCGACGCGTGTGTACCTATTGGACATGAAGAATCAATAGAACATGGGGTATGGGAAGGTAGTCTGTCAATATCATCAAAGAATGGATCAATACGAATAAGATCAGTTTTAGTCACATCATAAGTATTATCAGGGATAGAAAAAATGGAATGTGCTCAAGAAGCAAAACATCACGAGAAACATATAATTTTTTATTAATGAGATCAAAATAGTGATAACATTTTTACCCCTGCCCATAACCCAAGAAAAAATAGATAGCAGAGCGAGATGTCAACTTATTACGTTAGACTTCAGGACGAAGAACAAAGCAAGTACAGCCAAAGATTCTTAGTGATGAGTAATCAGGCCTTCAAAGGGTGATAAGCCTACAGAGTGGGAAGATGAAATCTTATTAATTAAAGAAACATCAGTGAGAACTATTTTTCCCCAAAATTCACTGGGAACTTTGGTAGACAAGAGAAAGGAAGAAGAAGTTTCTACAATGTGCCTACGCTTTCGTTTAGGAATACCATTTTGTTGTGGAGTATTAGTACACGAGATTTGATGAATTATACCATCAAGAGCAAGCAATTCAGAGAAATTAGTCAAGGTATACTCTCCACCCAAGTCACATCTAAAGCACTTAATTATAGCATAATGTTGAATTTTAATAAGTGCTCTAAAGAAACGATAAATAGAAAGAAATTCAGATCATCATTTCATAAGATAAACCCAACAATAACGATTATAATCATCAATAAAGGATACATAATATCTAGACCCTTCTTTTGTAGCAATTGGAATGGTCTCCATATATCAGAGTGAACAAGATCAAATGGCGCAACAGAATGAGAAACATTTCGAGGAAAAGGTAAAGTATAAAATTTAGCTAATTTACAACCACTACAATCATAAATGTTATGAGTTTGCAAATCTCCCAATCGACCCTTAGAAACTAAAAATTTCAAACGACTAGTAAAAACATGCTCAAGATGAGAATGCCACAAATAAAAACTAGAAGATGATGAATTCAAACAGAAAGATGACAAGTTAACACTAGAGGATACAACGTGTGGTGGTCTCAAATTGTCCACAACATATATCCCTCATTGTCTACAGCCTATCCCAATTAGCTTTTGAGATCGAGGATCTTGTACATGATAAATAGTAGAAAAAACTGAACTAAGTATCCAGAATCACACAATTAGCCAATAAAAATAAGATTTAAAGTAAGAGCTGAAACACAATAGATATCTAAACATGATAAATTATGTGTGTTAATAGAACTAACACTTGCTAAAGATAATGGTATACCATCGCCACTCATAACAGACATAGAGGATATAGAAGGATGCAAGTTGTTGACCCCGAAAAATGGCTCTGACACGTAGTCAACAGAACAGTACTCCACGTAAGCTTCTTCCTACACACGGTAACATATCGTTAGTCACTGTGCCTTTTTCGGTGGCGGTGTAAGTGGCCGCGAGTACTCCGACGGTCAAGTCAGCTTTTCAGTCAAATGGATAGTTGCGTCCAGCGGTGAGGCAGTCACCGGAACGTGACTGAAAACGTGTGTAAATAAAGTGTGAGATTTTAGAATTAAAGACTAGAACATTTAGATTTCAATCCCTTATTTACCATTGTGGGGGTATTTATACTGGAGAAGAGAAGAGACGAATCGTTAAATGAGGGGACACGTGGCTTCAGATCCCAGGTAGGTCATTCTTTCATAGGCGTCAATATGTCCATCTATATGTTGACGAGTATTAAATGATTTCTGACATAGCAATTGAGTTGACCATTTGTGGCCTGCCACCCGTCCCATCAATTAGTCAAAGACTTGACTTTGGAGAGAGCTCAAGATTTTGGTGGAGGTGTAGCAAGGTGGATTGTGAGGTGTAGCGAGAGCGGAGTGTGGGTCTTTGCATCCACCGTAATTGGCGGATGAGTTCGGTTCTTCTACGATGTGCGACATATAGTGCTTTAGTCCAGAGTTATGGAATCAGTTTGTCTGAGGTGATTCAGTTCGTCTGTCGCGTGGCAACGCCGTTTAGTTCGACCGCAATGTGGCGGATGAGGTGGATGGCGAAGTGGAGGGCCTTAGAGGGCCCGTAACAACAGTCCTTCGAGTCCGTGTGTGGGTATTTATATAATGCATGGACTTTATACAGGCGATTATATTGTGTCATCCTGTGGGACGTATGCATTAGATGTAGACGAGACGAATAGGTATGCATGAGAGAAATATTGATGGAAGGACGTAACGTTGAATGTGACCCTGGGAGAAGTTACAAAATACTGGATGAGACAATAGACATTGGCGACTTTGAGAAAAGTTGTTACAGAGCGTAGTCCTAACTAGAGGACGAAGTGATAGGTGTTGGCAACTTTGAGAAAAGTTGTTGCAGAGCGAAATCCTAGCTGGAGTACGAAGTGGTACGTGTTGGAAACTTGCAGAAAAGTTGCTACAAGCTGAAGTCCTAGCTGGAGGACGAAGTGATAGGTGTTGGCAACTTTGAGAAAAGTTGTTACAGAGCGAAGTCCTAGTTGGAGTACGAAGTGATACATGTTGGAAACTTGGAGAAAATTTGCTACAAGCTGAAGTCCTAGCTGGACGATGAAGTGATACGTGTTGGCAACTTGGAGAAAAGTTGCTACAGCCGAAATCCTAGCTGGAGGACAAAGTAATACATGTTGACAACTTGGAGAAAAGTTACTGCAAGCTAAAGTCCTAGCTAGAGGACGAAGTCATAGGTGTTGGCAACTTTGAGAAAAGTTGTTGCAAAGCGAAGTCCTAATTGGAGGACGAAGACGTGTTGGCAACTTGGAGAAAAGTTGCTGCAAGCTGAAGTTCTAGCTGGAGGACGAAGTGATATGTGTTTGCAACTTCGAGAAAAATTGCAACAAGCTAAAGTCCTAGCTGGAGGACGAAGTCATTCTTGTTGGCAACTTGGAGAAAAGTTGCTGCAAGCTGAAGTTCTAGCTGGAGGACAAAGTGATACGTGTTGGCAACTTGGAGAAAAGTTGTTGCAAGTTGAAGTCCTAGTTGGAGGACGAAGTGATAAAGTGTGCTCATGGGAGAGCCTTGGGCTGTGTGGCATTGATTTGAAAGCTTTTCCTATCTTTCCAAGATAATCATGGGGGCATTGCTTGCTTCCAGGGCATGCCTCCATGGCTATAAATGATAATCACGACGACGGCTACGTGGGTTCTAGGCAACGCGTTTGGATTAGTACGTGAGAAACACCACTCAACCTAAACTGCTAGATTACATGACTCTTGGTTCCAATGGCGGTAATGAGTCCCAGATTTGGATGGTCCAGATGCGATTTGAGATGATCTAACGATTGAGGTGAATTTGGAGACGCCTATGTAAAGCCCAAATTTCATTTTGTCACTTTACGTTTGCCAAAATCTTTCAAACATTCGCGTTTTCCTTTTTGCTTCTGTTTTTCGGTGGGCTAAGTTCTGAGACTCAGACGACTTCTCCGAGCATTCTGACGACTTCTGTTTTGAACCAAGCTTTCTAGGTAAACTCTTCTACTCCATTCCATTCTTTTTCTAGTTTTCAAAATTCGAAATGGCTACTGGGAGTTCTTCGAATTTGTACAGAGTGAGGAGGAAGGTGCGGTGAGTTCGGGCATAGGAAAGCCGATAGCACTCTTTTCAAAAGAGATAGGCAAACCCATTAGTTCGAGAGAAAATATATGGAGACGACATACCTCACCTGTGGATACTTCCATTCAGTGGGGGGCTTCTGATCATCCTTCCAAAGCTACCCCATAAACCCTAGAAGAATGTAGACGGGTCTTTAGGATACTTGATAACATAGAACTAATTTTACCCGAGCCGGATGAGAGGGCTTGCTATCCGAGGCTAGGTTGCGTGGTCGTGAGTGAAAACTTATTCAGAGCGGGCCTTAGACTTCCATTTCACCCATTCTTTAGGCTGCTTCTCTATTCTTACGGGTTAGTTCTGACCCAGCTCAACCCAAATTCCTGGTCCCAAATGGTTGGGTCGTGGATGCTCTGGCATCGGGCTAGCCTAAACGTAGATATGCCCTTCAGCGTCTTCCATTATATTTACCTTTCGAAGAGTGTGGCTGGAGGGGAGAAAAGTAAGGGGTGGTATTACTTATCCCCCTTGGGGGTCCCATTCTCCATTCGTGGTGGGACTGCCCATTTCAACAAAGGGATGTCGAACATCTTAGTTTTGGGCATCAGAGAGGTGGGATACTATGGAGGACAACCCTATGTCTCCTCACACCATCCCCACGTCTTAGTCCTCAGCCAGTAAGTTATCTTACTTAGTTGATTTAATTTAGGTAGTTTCTTATGGCTGAATACTTTTGCTGTTTGTAGGCTCCCTTCCGAGGTACGAGATCTTTGAGAAGGACTAAGACGTCATCAGCCACATCTACCAGCAGAACTTTAAGGATCGAAGCTACGACAACCTGATTGACAAGAATACCAACTTCACTTTGAATGGACTGATGGTGACCCCAAGTGAGCCATATTTTACAGTTCGGTTAGTGCATATGTTCGATACCTAGAACAGTTTAACACTTCATTTTTTTTTTGTTGTAGATGACTTTTTGAATAAAAGACCTTCAAGGCCTGATTTTGCTACCATTCACCAAAGCGTGGCTAAGGCGAGGCTTCTAAAGATCAATTCTGTCACTTACAAGAAGCAGGCTAAGAGGCTAGGCTCAGTAAGCAAAACCTAATAGCCTCCCAAAAGAGGACGAAGTGGAGGAAAGAGCCTCCCTCGTCAAGAGGAAAAGGTCCGGCCCAACGAGGCATCTTTTTCATCGACCGCGGTGGCTAAGCCTCCACCTCCTATTTCGACAGGGGTGACTATTGCAACCTTGTCTAAAATTCTAAGGGCCGCCTGCCCATTACTGCTATCTTGGCCGGAGAGCCGGCCTGGAAAAGATTGAAAATGGCTGCCACCCTCATTCCCACGGCAAATGACTAATTTTCTGGATAGCAAGGAGGACGAGCCCTCTGAGGTGGTATTGGAAATGTTGTCCCTTGAAATAGCCTCTGCTGCCCATGTCCACAATAGGTACTGGATCGAGGACTGGCAAGATCACATCGCCTCCTATGATGTGGAAGACTTCTTGGCCGTAAACAATACCTGCGTGGCCCGGGCTTTGAGCATTGGCACTGCGGCAAAAGACCTGGCCCGTGGTCTCCGAAAGAAAATTGAGGAATTAGAACAAAGGATAGAGGCATCGGGCCAATGGGAGGAGGAGGTAAAGAGGGCCAGGAGAGAGGCGAAAGAGGCTGAAGAAAAAAGGACTGAGGTCGAAGTGAAACTTGACTATGCAGAAATACCAGTGAATCAGTTGAAAAACGAGCTTCACAAGTCTGTTACCCAAGTGGTTGTGCTTACGAAGCGGATCGACCAGTCCAACGAGCATCAGAGGATTGCCTCGAAGGCCTTGGTGGAGGCCAACAAGGAAAGGGCCGAATTCGAATGCTTACTAAGGTTCAAAAGAAGGAGATTGAATCTCTTAAGGTCGAACCGAAGACAGTAGGTGAAGCGATAGTTCAAAACTACATCGACAACTTTGATCAAACGAAGGAGTATGATGACTTCACCAACTATTGGGCTTCGTGAAGTGCCCAATAGATGATGTCCCACCTGAGGAAGTACATCCCGAGCTAGACATTACCTTTCTAGAAAGGGTGTTTGGTGGCCCCACCGAAGATTGTCCTGACCTAGAGGCCAAGAAGAAGGCCCCCTCGGAGGAAGTGGGAGAGGGGGCCATTGTAAATGTTGATCAGTAGTTTTCATTTTTCTTTATATTGTAATGGCTTCGGCCTCAACTTGTTTACTAATGAAATTCTTTGTTGACAAGTGTTGTTGCATCGCTTGAAGTATGTTACCTAAGCTCAACCAATTAAGAAAATGGAAGAGATAAATGAACTTTATGTGAACACTTCGCCTAAGCTTAACCATTTAACAAAATGGAAGAAGCAAATGAACCGTAAGTGTAAACGCTTCGCCTAAGATTAACCACTTAAGAAAATGGAAGAAGCAAATGAAACGTAAGTGTAAACAATTTGCCTAAGCTTAACCACTTATAAAAATGGAAGAAGCAGATGAACTGTAAGTGTAAACACTTCGCTTAAACTTAACCACTTAAGAAAATGGAAGAAGCAGATGAACCGTAAGTGTAAACACTTCGCCTAATCTTAACCACTTAAGAAAATGGAAGAAGCAGATGAACAGTAAATGTAAACACTTTGCCTAAGCTTAACCACTTAAGAAAATGGAAGAAGCAGATGAACTGTAAGTGTAAAAACTTCGCCTAAGCTTAACCACTTAAAAAAATGGAAGAAACAAGTGAACTGTAAGTGTAAACACTTTGGATTCACTTGACCATGGATGGCACCCGTACCTCCCTTGATGAAGTGAATATTTTTGGTTGAGGTGGCCCCCTGGGGCATATACACCTCGGCAAGGAGTGAAAAATGTGTGAGAACACTGTTGATTCGCTTAGCCAGGGGTGGCACCCGCACCTCTCTCGGTGAAGTGAAAATCCTTGGTTGATGTGACCCCTTGGGGCATACGCACCTCGATAAGGAGTGAAGAATGTGTGAGAACACTGTTGATTCTCTTAGCCAGGGGTGGTACCCGCATCTCCCCCGGTGAAGTGGAAATCCTTGGTTGAGGTGGTCCCCTGAGGTATATACATCTCGGCAAGGAGTGAAAAATGTGTGAGAACACTCCGTTTGAAAACAACGTGAAAGGAGAACCATTTGATTTCATTGCCAACAATATTTACATGACAGTAGCCCTTATTACCTTATTACTGGTAATACTTTCTCAAGTGTTCGACATTCCAGGGATGGGACATCATCTTGCCATCCAGATTTTCGATTTTGTGTGTGCCGGGCCGTACTTCTTCAATGACGCAGTATGGGCCCTCCAGATTTGGTCCAAGTATAGGCCGCACTTTCTGTAGTACCAGATCATCGACACAAAAAGCCCTTCTCTTCACCTTGGCATTGTAGTATCCCACCATCTTGCGTTAGTAGGAAGCGAGCTTGGCTTCAGAATCATCTCTCTTTTCTTCGAGAAGGTCAAGCTCGAACTTCCTTAGCTCGTCGTTTGTTATTTCATTAAAGTGGATGCAACGAGGCGATGGTGCTCCAATTTCCACTGGACTCATAGCTTCAGCCCCGTATGTCATGGAGATCGGGGTCTCCCTTATTGTAGTTCTACAGGTGGTTCGTATGGCCCAGAGAATTTGCGGGAGTTCGTCCACCCATGCTCCTTTAGAGGCATCCAGTTTTCTTTTCAGAGTGAGTTTGATGGTTTTGTTGACCGTCTCTACCTGCCCGTTAGCTTGGGGGTGATGAGGCGTTGAGAAATGTTTTTTCTTGCATTTTTTATATCGCAAGTGTACGATATCGTAACAAGTAATATAGTGGACCTTTGAGTCCAGATTATCGTTCCTACGAGGGCTATACTTTAGACCTTAATTAGATTTTTCTAACTCTTATTCGACAAAAGTAAATAAATAATTATGATGATTTTTTCTAATTACTTTTGACTAATTGAAAATAAATAAAAAAAATTACAAACAATGGATAATTGAAGAAACAAATATGTGATGAGTATTAGGGCATAACAATCTCATCCATTGATCACATTTATTCTTAATTCAAGATTCATAATTTAATATAGTGTTCAGTCGAATTCTTCTATTGTATTCAATTTACCCCTATCGAGTTCTCATTGAGTCTATCTAATTAATTAAATTTCATATCTTTATGCGAATCAATTTTAGTTAAACGAAACACTAATTCTAAGAATTCAAATTATGGCCGCAATAACTAGTATAAGTATTAGGTGGCAAGCCTTCCCAAATACTATTCGTTATGGTGACATTCTAATTAATGTCTTGTAAGCGGTGCGATAGGCCCATAAAGCATCGTCCAGTTTTTTGGACCACTCTTTACGAGATACATTCATCGTAAGTTTCAGAATCCTTTTCAACTACCAATTGGATGTTTCAACCTATCCACTTGTTTGAGGGTGATATGGTGTCGCTATTCGATGTTGTACTCCATATTTAGCAAGAACTGCATGGAATAATCGGTTACGAAAGTGAGTCCTACCATCATGATGATGGCTCTTGAAGATCCATAGCGATTGAAGATATTTTTCCTTATGAAATCCACCACTACCCTAGCACATTTGTGGGTAATGCCTTTGCTTCCACCCATTTAGAAACGTAGTCCACTGTCCCTAGGATATATCAATTGTTATAGGACGATGAAAAAGGTCCCATAAAATCAATGCCCCAAACATCGAATAGTTCCACCTCCAAAATGTTGTTTAGTGGCATCTCTTGACGAGCCGATATGTTACATGTTCTTTGACATTTATCACAAGATCTGCAGAAATTGTGGTAATTTTTAAATAATGTTGGCCTAAAGAAATCGTTTTAAAGCACCTTCGCTGCTCTTTTAGTTGGGCCAAAATGCCCTCCATAAGTTGAAGCATGAACCCATAAAAGGATCAGTTTCATCTCATCCTTGGGCACACATCTCCTAATAATCTGGCTGGCCTTCTTCTGTATGAATTTGGGTCATCCCAATAATAGAATTTCGCTTCATGGAGAAGTTTCTTCTTCTGTTGATAGGTGAAATCTAGATCCACAAACCCACTCGCTAAGTAATTAAAAATGTCCGCGAACCAAGGAGCCTTTTCCAATTGCAATAATTGCTCATCAGGAAAAACTTCATTGATATCCACATCATCTGACTCGTTCAACTGCTCGAGCCTCGATAAGTGATCCGCTACCTGATTTTTTGTCCCTTTTTTATTACTAATTTCAATGTCGAAATCTTGCAACAACAAAACCCATCGAATCAACCTGGGTTTAGCATATTTCTTCTCGAATAAATACTTCAAAGATGAATGGTCTGTGTAGATTATCACCTTTGAACCAATAAGATAAGAATGAAATTTATCGAAGGCAAATACTACTACTAGCATTTCTTTTTCAGTCGTTACATAGTTGATCTGAGCATCTGTCAAAGTTGTCAAAGTTTTCCTGGCATAGTAGATGACATGCAAGACCCTTCCCTTTCGTTGACCTAACACTGCTCCCACTGCGAAATCACTAGCATCACACATGAGCTCGAAAGGTAATTTCCAATCTGGTGCTACTATAACAGGTGCAGATGTTAACTTTTCCTTCAAAGTGTTAAAGGTATTTAAACACTCATCAAAAAAAAAAAATGGCACATCCTTCTCCAGTAGATTGCACAGAGGTTTTGTAATCTTTGAGAAATCCTAGATAAATCGTCTGTAAAATCATATATGCCCAAAAAAGCTTCTAATCTCTTTGACTGAGGCAGGTGGCTGTAATTTTTCAATCACTTGTATCTTTACTTTGTCGACCTCAATACCCTGTGAAGAAATTCGATATCCCAGCACTATCCGCTCTTTCACCATAAAGTGGCACTTTTCCCAATTGAGCACCAGATTCTTCTCTTAACACCTTCGTAATACGAGTGATAAATGTTCCAGGTAGTCATCAAATGAATCTCCAAATATTGAAAAGTCATCCATGAATATCTCAATGTACGTTTACACCATGTCAGAGAATACGACCATCATGCATCGCTGAAAGGTTGCAAGTGTGTTCCACAGACCAAAAAGCATTTTTCTAAAGGCAAAAGTACCATAGGGACATGTGAATATTGTTTTCTCCTGGTCTTCTGGAGCAATGACTATTTGATTGTACCCTGAATATCCGTCTAAAAAGTAGTAATGAGAATGACCTGCTAACCTTTCAACATCTGATCAATGAAGGGCAATGGGAAATGATCTTTTCTAGTGGCATTATTTAGCTTCATGTAATCAATACACACTCTTCACCCCGTGACTAACCGTGTTGGTATCAACTCATTGTTCTCGTTCTTCTCTATTGTAACTCCACCATTCTTAGGCACCACATGTACTAGACTCACCCAAGAACTATCTGAAATGAAATAGATAATTCCAGCATTGAGCAATTTCAGCACTTTTTTTCTCATTACTTCTCTTCAAAGTTGGGTTTAATCTGCGTTGACCTTCCATAGATGGATTGGACTCGTTTTTCATTAAGATTTTGTGCATACAAAGAGTATGACTAATTTCTCGAATATTAGCTATGGTCCATCCAATTACAGTCTTGTGCTTCCAGAGTACTTCTAATAACTTATCTTCCTCCTCTTTTGTCATGTCATTTACAATGATCACTAGAAGTATTGTAGAATCTCCCAAATATGCATAACAGAGATATGATGGTAGGGGTTTTAACTCAAAAGTTGGAGCCCTCTCTACTGAAGGTATTGGTAGTGTGGGATTAGACCCAAGATATTCATATTGTTAATGTCTCTTTCCAATTGGTTGTTCAGCTATATGTACAATACATTCTGTTCGCTCTGCATTTATTGTATCTGATTGTACACTATCTACCTCACATACAAGTGCTTGATGTGTTAATGGATGTTTCATTGCCTTGAACACATTGAATATGACCTGCTCATTGTCCACTCGAAGAATCAATTGGTGCTCTTACTGTAGATTTTTCTTTTCCCTCTTCCTCATCTTCTTCAATTGGTGTAGCCTTTTTTTCTTTATGAGCCTCTTCAACTTCTATCAATTTATCTTTTCTGTCTAGCCTCTTTACATGTATCTTTAGCAATCGTACTCCACTTCTAGTTGTAATAGCTTGCACTTTCTCCTTTGAGTTTATCATTGTGTTGCCTTGCAATGCCCCTAGTGAGCATTCTGTAAGCTGTTGAGCTATTTGACCAATTTTTGTCTCAAACTTTTTGATCGATACTTGCCGATTCTGAACATTTGTGTCAATTTGCTGGAACACCTTATCTATTTTCTACATATATTGATTGAACATCTCCCCCAGACTTGATTGTTTTTATTGTTGGGCATTATTTGAACCATTCCCTTGCTGATTATCTGACCATCTGAAGTTCAGGTGTTGTCTCCATCCTGGGTTATATATTTGTGAATATGAGTTAAAATTACGGAAGCCATTCTGAATGAAGTTGACTTGTTCCTCTGGAAAGCCCATAGACATACAGTTCTCTGTCAAATGGTTAGCTCCACAGTTTGCGCATGATGGACCACCCATGACTGCATGTGCTCCCCCAGTTTGTGATTTCACCAATAGCTCTACTTACTTTGTCAACGCTGCTGTCTGGGAGTTGGTAGATGCTGCGTTATCTAATTCATACAGCTCAGATGCTCTCGGTGGTACCGCTCTTTCTAATGAAAACATTGAATTTATAGTCGCAATTAAATCAAATAAATTCAAAGTTTGTTGTACTGATTTTCCTATGATCGATCCACTCACAGAGGAATCCATATGAGATTTTGACAGTGGTGAGAGTTTGGTGTAGAATTACTGCACTTGATTTCCTATTGTGATTCCATAATTTAGACACTTTCGCATCACCTCTTTGAATCTGTTCCATGCCTCATGATAGCTCTCTCCATCTTTCTGTTGAAAAGTTTGAATTTTCAATCTGATTTTAGCTACTTTCACCGGTGGAAAGAATTTATTGCAGAATTTTCTAATAAGTTCTTCATATGTAGTAATATTTCCATGAGGTTTGGTGTCTAACCACTCCAATGTAGCGTCTCTCAGTATATACGAAAATAATCACAACTTAATAGCATCTTCATTAACCCCAGGAACGTGGAAGTTCTGACAATTTCTGAGAAATCTTAAGACATCTGTGTTCAGATATTTATGAGGTAACCGTAGAATTGGAGAGTGTTACTCATAAAATTGATCCACTCCACCCTTATTTGAAAGTTATTTACCCCGAAATCTGGATACACAATACTGGAACACGCAGACGTGGCTATTGCCGTCAAGAACATTGAAACGAGTAAGTCTCCTTCGTTTATTTCCCTTCGCTCCTGCTACTGATCCGGTGGCGCTGCTACTCTTGCGGCCACTTGTCTACTTGGCCAAATAAGAATATAAATATTTTGATAATGTTGTTTTTATTTGTGTTCCTTGTGTTTTCGTCTGAAAGTACATTCTATTTTCGAGTCAAACGGTTCAAGATCATCGCCTTGGGTTCGGAGTATACAACGAACACACACTCTTTTTTTAAAGGAAGTAAAATAAAATAAATAAAATAATAGTTAAAAATAAAATAAATTAAGATTAAAAGTAAATAGTCCCGGCAGCGGTGCAAAAAACTTGTTGCGTTTTTTATCTCGCAAGTGTACGATATCGTAACAAGTAATATAGTGGACTTTTGAGTTCGAATTATCGTTCCTACGAGGAGTATACTTTAGACCTTAATTAGATTTTTCTAACTCTTATTCGACAAAAGCAAATAAATAATTATGATGATTTTTTCTAACTACTTTTGACTAATTGAAAATAAATAAAAAAATTGCAAACAATGGATAATTGAAGAAACAAATATGTGATAAATATTAGGGCATAACAATCTCATCTATTGATTACCTTTATTCTTAATTCAAGATTCATAACCTAATGTAGTGTTCGGTCAAATTTTTTTATTGTATTCAAATTACCCATTTCGAGTTCTCATTAAGCTTATTTAACTAATTAAATTCCATATTTCTATGCGAATCAATTTTAGTTAAATGAAACACTGGTTTTAAGAATTCAAATTATGACTGCAATAATCTTTACACGTTATACTAGCTTATCGAATTTTATTATATGGTCTAAATCTCAAACTCACATCTCGATTCGTAAAAGATTCACATAATCTTCAAATTATTGATCAGGTAATTTAATACATTAAACTTCTAATAAAATCAACACATAAATAAATAAATCACATAAATTATAAATAAAAAAAAGGATCACAAGTCGATTAAATTATTTTCCCTAATATAAAAATTAGTTATTCATATTGAAAAAAATAAAAACTCGCAAAAGTGGAAAGATATCATCAAAAATTAGCGAAACGTGAAAATTTCTGGTATTTACAGTTGTCTTTTCTTCTTCCTTTTCTCTTTCTCTTTTTTGCGTCTTTTCTTCTTTCTCATCCTTTGAATTTTCTTTCTCCCCTTTCTCTCTCTTTCTTCCATCTTTCTTTTCTTTTCTTATTTTCTTCCTTTTCTCTTCCATTGGCAGTTGTCCTCTTCCGTATCTCTCTCTGCACCGTAATCTATTTTTTTTTCTTGCCTCTTGTGCTACCCATCTGTCCCTCTCTCTGTCTAGGTTTATATATATATAATTTGGGCCTCCAATTAAAATTTCAATACAAGCATATTGAAACCCATTTAACTTCAACCCATTTAATATATAATTTCACTCAAAGGAATTCATCTTTGAATTTTGTCATTTTTCGCCATTTTTGCATTCTTTTCTTCAATTATTCATTAAATATAAAATTTTACCTACAATACACAATATAATATAAATTAAGTAGAATTTAATATAAAAGACAATAAAATTTCATGATTTAAGGCAACAAATATGTGTATGAAATACACTTATCACTTTTTGATTTCGAGCTCATCGCACAGGTCCTTGATTTTCTTCTTATCAAATTGCTTACCATTGTCTGAAACCAGAGTGAAGTATACCGAACTTGCATATAATGTTCTTCCAGGGAAACTTGGAGGTGTTTGCTTCGGTAATCTTGGACAATGGTTCCGCTTATACCCATTTTGTAAAATAATCGATTGCAACAATAGCGAAGCAAGCATTCCCTCTTCCCCTGGGCAATGACCCAATGAAATCAACTTCCCATTTCGCAAATGGCCAAGGGCTCGATACCACTGTGAGCTCTTGCGATGGTTGCCTTTATATATTGGAAAAGCACCACATTTGTCGTAGTTTCGTACGAATTGGATTGAGTCCCTTTTAAGGTACGCCAGTAGTGTCCCTGTCTGAGCACCTTGTGAGCTAGTGCTGGCCCTCTGGAATGATTGCCACGTACACCCTCCTGTATCTCCCTCAGGATGTAATTTACCTTCTCGCCTCGTGTGCACCTGAGGAGAGGTGAAGAGTAACCTCGCTTGTAAAGCACATCATCCTGAAGGATGAAGTGAACAGCCCTTCTCTGAAGTTGATGAGCTTAGGTTTCATTGTTTGGTACGGCTTGCTCTTTGAGAAAGGCAATGATTGGTTGCAAATACAAAGGTGTGCTTTCTATCCATATTACTTCTTCCTTTCTTACGATGGAAGGCTCCTCTAGGTTCTCTATGGGAACAACCTTAAGAAGTTTGGAATCCCTACTCCTAGCCAATTTCGTCAGAGCGTCAACGTGAGAGTTTTCTAGGTGAGGTACTTGGATCAGTTCAAACCTTTCGAAATGGGGAGGGAATTACATGACTAGCTTCAAGTATGCAGCCATGCGCTTGTCTCTAGCCACACAATTGCCGTTGACCTAGTTCACTACTAATTGCGAATTGTTGTTGATAGTTAGCCTCATCACTTGCAATTCTCTAGTCAAACGGAGGCCAGCCAAGAGCGTCTCGTATTCAGCAACATTATTAGATGCTTTGAATCTGAGTCTCACTGCACAGTTAAGGTTGTGCCTCTCCGGGCTTTCCAAGACTATTCTAGCCCCCGAACCCATTTCTCCAGACGACTCATCTACAAAGAGGGTCCAGGTGGGGGCTCCGCTGATTCTATGTTCGCTTCAATTTCGGGGGCTTTGGCGAACTCGGCCACAAAATCAGCTAGGGCTTGGCCCTTAACTGTGGTCCTGGGCTTAGACATGAGCTCTATGACCATTTTAGCAATCTCTCTGAGGCGTCTGATTTTTGGAGGACTTTCCTTAAGGGATAATTAGTTAGTACATAGATGTTGTGGGCCTGAAAGTAAGGCCTCAATTTTCGAGAAGCCGTAATCAAAGAGAGAGTAAGCTTTTCCATGTCTGGGTAACGTGATTCTGCTAGTAGCAGGGCTTTGCTTATGTAATAAATAGGCAGTTGATGCCCTTCATCTTCCCTTATGAGGACTGAACTGATGGCATCATCGAACACAACTAAATAGAGGAGCAGTGGTTGACCTACTTTTGGTTTGGATGAAAGGGGTGCCCTTCCGAGGTAGCCTTTTAACGTCTTCACCCGGTGTCCACTAGAACCTTTTTCCCCCTTGAGAATCTTGAAGAAGGGAAGGCACTTCTCATAGGTTGGCGGGCATTAAATGATTTTTGACATAGCAACTGAGTTGACCATTTGTGGCATGCCAGCCGTCCCATCAATCAATCAAGGACTTGACTTTGGAGAGAGCTCATAAAAGATTTTGTAGAAGTGTGGTAAGGTGGATTGTGAGGTGTAGCGAATGCGGAGTGCGGGCCTTTACATCTGCCGTAAGTGGCGGATGAGTTTGGTTCTTCTACGAGGTGTGGCAAATAGTGCTTCAATCCGGAGTTATGGAATCAGTTCGTCCGAGGTGATTCAGTTCGTCTGCCGCGTGGCAACGCCATTTAGTTCGGCAACCACGTGGTAGATGAGGTGGATGGCGAAGTGGAGGGCCTCGAGGGGCCGTAACACAAGTCATTAAAGAATTTTGACTTAGATGACATGTATTTGGAAGCCCCCGAGTCAAAGATCCATGAGGAAGAAATATCTAAATGACTCTGAGATAACAAACCTATATGAGTAAAGGCTGACATAGCATGTGGCTGTGTAGCTACAAACTTCTGAAACTGCTCTGCTCAATCAATCAACATGGGACCGGAGGAAGGTGGTGCTCTAACTACAGATGAGTCACAAGGTGGCATGGTGGCAGCTGTGTTAGCATTGGGACGATAGGATCGTTGATGTGGTTGTGGCTGCTACTTCTTCAATAGTTTAGAACATTGAGACTTCCAAAATCCCTTTTGTTTACAAAAGCTACATTCATCACTAGCAAGTCTTGCATAACCTTTGGTCTGATTCTGTGTAGATGGTCGAGAGAGTACAGCCAACACTGAGGTGTTAGATCGAGGAAGAGATACTTCTCTTGCAAGATATTTTAAACGTGTTTCCTTGCCTACAAGTTCACTAACTACTGAATCAACTAAGGAAAGTGGAGTGCGATGCAAGATAGAGCCTCTAAATCCCTCAAAATCACTGCGAAGTGCTATAAAAAATTGAACTAATCACTGCTCCTTTCTAAAAATAACATATTCCTCACATGCTTTCTGTCCCGCTGATTTCGTAAGAGCCAACTCATCCCAAATTGAATTCATAGCAAAGTAACACTCGATAATACTCATATTCTTAGGTTGTAAAGCCCGTATATCAATCTCCAACTGATACCGCTTTGCAAAGTTAGACTTAGTGTATAATTTTTGAAAATGATCCCAAACTTCATTTACTGTTTCAAACTTTGCCGACTGTATACCAATGGATTGCTCAACAGAATTATGAATACAAGTAAGAATTTTCGTATTGTTTGATTCCCAATTATCGAAATCTATCACATAATTTTCAACAGTGTTCTTAGGTTTCACAACAGTTTCACTAACATAGCCCCCACAATCTTTTTCCCTTTAGAAAATTTCTTGTCACAGTACTCCAATATGAGTAATATTTACCATTTAATCTAACACTAATCGATTGAAGTAAATCATCTAATTCAGTTGCTATCATAAAGTCAATAAATAATCAACTACGAATCAATGAAATTACCCAATTCTAAAGAAAGCCAATGACAACAAACGTACTACCACAAACTACAATCGAAATGTACTGCGCAGTACACATACAACTAAACTAATACCACCAAATGTTCAGAAACTCACCTAAGAACAGTTTGTCCCATTGAAGCTTCGGTAGAAACCGTGTCACACGCTGTATGTAGCACTTTTGCCTCTACACATGGTGGTTCAATTGCCGCCGGAGAGTTGCATGTGGTAGTACACGCGCCGTCCAGGAAAATTCTTCTCATCACCGTGAACTTAAACATGGTCACCAATCTTTGATTTGAGGTCATCTAGAAAAGTTACGGTGGAAAAACAGTGGCAGCTCAATGAAAATCAAAGGTAGGGTTAGGTTTTTCAATTGCACAAATGATGTAAGGATGAATGAAAGAAATAAACTAGTTTAATAAATTTATTTAGGCTCTGATACCATGAAAACAATACAAACTAATTTGACAAATCAACTAAAGGAGAAAAAGAATTAAGAATTAAAAGAAAAAGAAGAAGAAAACATATTATTGAGTCACCAAAAGATTAGATGTTTAATGAAATACACAAATTTATATATTATAGGAAAAGTGGAAAAAAGGAAACTAAATATTATCATATAATATTATATGATATCTAATAAAATCTAACATTAATAAAACTATTTTGCTAATCATGTTGGTATGATCTGAAAAGTGACACTAAAACAATTCAAAATGCAAGACTAATCATTTATCCTAAACTGTAGTAAAAAAAATTCGATAAAAATCGAAAAATTATTTCAACTAAAAAATGAGACTCAATGTAAACAAATGATGGTTTTTTTAGTACAAAATAACATCTTTGCTAAGATAAATTAGAAAATATTGACAATATTTAAAAAGAAAATATCATTTGAAGTTACAAATATTGTATCTTGAAAAAATTATGGAGTTTGGATAGCCGTGCATCACATAAAATGTTTTATCTGGCATAATAATTATATTAATTTTATGTTTCGCGTTCTTTAGGTAAATGATTTTAAAGGTTTAATAGTAATTTTATAATTTTCAACTCTGGGTAACTATATTTACACCACCTTTTTTTATTATTTGTTCTATGTTTTGTTTACAATGAAAGTTCCCAAATTTCCCCTCATTTTGGCACTTTTGTCTCGAACTTTTTTCGTCGTAATTTTATCACTCACCTTCAGTTAAATTTGCAAATCTTGTTTTTGATGATCATTTTTGTCCAAATATTCCGATAACATGCATTGAACTCAGGGGAAAATATTATGTCGAACTTTTATATTCATTATTGATTTTGAGTATTTAAAAATACGATAGATAAATAAGTCTTCTATGCCTTTATAATGATTTTTTAAGGCAAATCACCATTAAAGACAAGATATGCCAATTGTTGACCTCAAAAAATGGATAACAATTTGAAGTCAACAATTAAGTTTTCTGCCTGAATTTTGGCATGATTTTCCCTCTTTTTACGAAATTTAAGGTATGATTAGGGGCCAATTGCTTATAGAAAAAGAGTAAGAGATTTCGGTATTATTTTGGCCATAAAGAGTTTTTGGATCAAAGATAGTATTTAACTTTTTGAGAGTTCAAACCCGGAAATTTCTTTGATCCGAGGCTCTTTTGCACTTTTTAAGAGTAGAAGTTTGAATATCAGATTTTATTTTTTTCCTTTTTACATTATGCAATAATCCTATTTATAAACATTTTAGGGGCATTTTAGTAATTTTAATGAGTTGATATTTCTTTATTATTATGTTGATAGTTATAATTAAGTCCTATTTCAAGGTTTATTGAACTTTGTGCTTTGTTGAAACATGTTAGCAATCTATTGTGTGCACACTTGGGTTTAGTGCACTAAAATTCAAGTTTATTTTGTCAGAATTAGCACCATTGTTTCTGTTCATATTCGAGGCCACTGTAGGGATGTCAGCTAGTCGAGTCGAGCCGTGAGTCGAAACTTTTTGTTCGAGCTCTACTCGAGTAAAAATAATTTGAGCCTTTTTTTGTCCGAGAAATGTAATACCCAGACCAGGAAAATTTTAAAAAAAAAGAAAAAGGATTTGATAGGTACTACCCATACCAACAAAGTGCACCTTCTTTTTCGAAAGCAATCGTTAGAAATTCCACAGTTAAGCTTGCTTGACTTGGAGCAATTCTATGATTGGTGACCCCCTGGGAAGTTTTTTCGAAGAGCGTGCGAATGAGGACAAAGCATGCTGAAAAGACGCATGTTGGTATAGTAGGAATAGTACATCGTCGATCTAACGGTCGTGACAGCTCATTAACTGGGACTCGAGTCGTTATAAATGGTATCAAAACTCGGTTGCCGCTGGAAATTGGAAACTAAGTGCTATGCGGGACAAAGTGCTAGGCCATAGGGTGGGAGCCACCTCTTGAACCCGTAGGAGCCACCTCTAGAATCCCAACGCCTGGCAACGGATTCTCGGATGGATACCCAGACCAGGAAAGTTTAAAAAAAAAATAGATTTGATAGGTACTACTCATACCAATATAGTGCACCTTCTTTTTAGAAAGTTCAACGTTAGAAACTCGACAATAAAACGTGCTTGGCTTGGAGCAATTATATGATGGGTGACCCCTTGAGAAGTTTTCTTGGGGAGCGTGTGAGTGATGACAAAGCATGCTGAAAAGACCCATGTTGGTACAGTGGGGACAATATGTCGTTGATCTAACGGTCGGGACAGCTCGTTAAGTGGGACTCGGGTCGTTACAAGAAATTTAGGCTCGGGCTTTAGAGAGCCGGCTCTTTTTTTTTAAATTCGTGACAACTCCAATTTTTTTTTAAAAAAATTTAAAATTTGTACAATTTATACGTATTATAAATAATAACTAAATATTAGATAAAAAAGTAAAGCTAAAATTAAAAGAAGAAAAAGATTTAAAAAAAAAAAAAAAAGAAGTGTCGGACAAGTTTTTTTTTTAAATTTTTTAAATTTTTTAGGCTCACGGGCTGGCCCGTAGAGCCACATAGGCCGGCCGGCTTGGCTCGAGCCAATGTCTTAAAAATGGAGCTCGGCCCCATCGAGCCATGAGCGGCCCAACTTGGGCTTTTTGTCAAATCGAGCCAGAGCACGCGAGCTATTTTGCCATCTCTAGACTAGTCCGAGGCTTTTAATCCCTTAGTTGACCACGGCTTTCAATCATTTTTAGCCAGGTGTTACGGTTTTGCACATTTCATTGTTTAATGGTGCTTCAGAAGTCGAGACATCTTTTGCTAAATTGTGCCTCGATGGCCAAGGCACGAAGTTCCATATCTATGTTAAACCAATTATATTGATTTTCTTAGTTGTTAGCACTGAAATATTCGACACTTATAGTTTTAACTATAGCAGAAGATCTCATGCCTCTCCGAAGTATTATACTGAGCGGAGATTGAATCATAATATATTGGCTTTTGTAGATTTTTGGCTCCATATCTGTTTCGAGGTATCTATGCCGAAGAGAAACTGAGCCATACATGATATTCTGGTTTCATGTGTGCTCTGGCGTAAATAAGCCGAGGAAGCCTAAAGTTTCGTAGTGGTGTGGCCTTTTCAATCAAAGATATTCTTTAAATTCCCAATATATTTAGCTAAAAACTAAACCCAGCTAAAAAACTAACCCTAGACATATTCAAAATCCTATAGCATTTACCACAATACTTGTGCCTCAAGATTTTTTGGGCCATCAACAAACCGCCCTCATGATTACAACAGAGCCCCTTATCTACCTCATGCATAAATATTGGGCTTCAATCCCCCTGATAGAGCATAGTAAGGGAGTGGAGAAACCTCTTATAAACAAGATTATGTCCCTTACCTTGAATCGAGCTACTCTAAGCTTCAGTTTCTTAGTTTCGGAAGGGATGGATGGAACCCTCTGGTCTACAAAATATTCCAAGAGATCTTTATCCCGCCTAGGTTGTTAGCTAATAACCATTACCTCATATCAGACTTTGGTGGGGGCTTTTCCAGGCATTCATTTGAAATCTTTACTACTGACCTATTTTTATAGAGCATCAGTATTTGGAGTTCTCTGTACGTGGGACTTGAATAATCCCAAGCTTGTTAAATTTTTGTAATAAGTCCATGATGTTCTTCAGATAAGTTTCCATGCTCTTATCCTTCACTGAGAAGCTATGATTCACTTCATTCACAACAAGCTAGGGTCATTGTTGACCTGTATTTCCTCCACTTGCATCTCATTTGCTAATTTAAGTCCTAATGTTAAGTGTATCGTAATCCACTATGTTGTTCAAAGCTTTAAAGTCGAACCTTATTGTGCAATTTAGATTATGACCCTCAGATCTTGTTAGGGTTATCCTTCCTCCTAACCTAGTCTCTCCGGATGAGTCATCAACAATTGGCTTCCATTGCCTCTATCCTAAAGACTTTAGGTCCTCGATATCTATGGTCATTATAGGTCACTTGGAAACAAAGTATGCCAAAACTTGACCCTTGATGACAATTCTATATCAGAACTGGATGTCAAACTAGTCGATATCAATTGGTCTTTTCATTAATCTTCTAGAAGCATCGGGCTTTTAAAGTTTCTGCATCAATGGGAAGTTGGTCAATACCTAAACGGTGTGGGCCTCGAAATATGATCTTAATTCCTTGAGACTGTGATCAAGGTGGAAGACAATTTTTCCATGTCCAAATATCTTGTCTGAAAGTCCTAAAGAGCTTTACTCACACAATAGATTGATAATGGTTTCTGCTTTTCGATTGGAACAAGTACAATACTAGTAGCCCCTATCAAGATGGCCAAGCGGATTTTGGAAGACTTTTCCTTGGAATTGTTTAGACAACATGGGAGCATGAAAGAAGTGTCCCTTTAAGGCCACAAACTCAAGAGGTTATTCAAGATTTACCGACCCTTGAATATTTTGAAGAAAGAGAGACATTTCTCTATGGACTTTGAACAAAGCGATTTATTGCCGCTCCTTCTAATCAAGCTTTTTACCCTCCCTTGACTTTTGCGGAGACTTCATGTCCAATATGGCTTTAATATTTTTCGAATTGTCCTTTATTCTGTTTTCGTTGACCAAGAATCCCAAAAACTTTCTTGAGGCAATCCCAAATGTACCCTTACATGGATTGATCTTCATCCGATAGTGTAAAAAAATGTTGAATATATTTTTGAGGTAGGATATGTGCTCTCTTGCTTTTAGGCTTTTTACTAGCATATCATCCACGTATGCCTTCGTAGTTTTTTCAGTATACTCTGCGAAAATTCGGTTAACCAATCGATGATAAGTAACCCTAGTGTTCTTTAGTCCAAAGGAATTACCTGGTATCAGAATAGGCCTCATTTTGTAATAAATGATGTGTTCTCTTCGTTTGACCTATACGCGGGGATCTTATTGTAATCTGAGTAAGCTATCATGAAGCTCACAAGGGTGTATCTCCTATTACATCTACCAGTTGATTAATACGAGATAGGGGAAAGATATCCTTCCAGCCTTTTTCAAGTCCAAAAAATCAAATAATACTCACCACTCCCCATTGGGCTTCTATACAAGAACTAGATATAGTGTGTGACGACTTGAATCCTTAATGATCCAAGTGCCACTAACTCATAAATTAAAACTAATTTAAATGGTATTCAACACAGTTATATAAATTAGTAAAGCACTTATTGCATTTCAAATGATGGAGCGAGTTTAATAAATTACATGAAATGAGTAATATCTTAAAATGATTTAAAAACAATTGAAATAAATAATTTGATAACATAACGGTTTATTATTGAAACTTTTGCCACCATAAGCCATCTCCATGCCGACCACCTCGAATCATTAATTATGTGAAAGTAGAGATATAAAGGGTTGACAATAAATCTCAATAAATGTATGTGGGTAATGAATTCATATATGTAATTTTACGAAAAATTCATAACTTATATAGAGAGACACGAAAATTTGTCTAAACTTAGATGGTATTAAATTCTTGTGCGTAGCGCAACTAAACTCCGATTCATTCTGAATAAAACATACGGAATATGGATAAAAACATAACATAGCTATAGAAATGTTATATATATAAACATTAGCCACCATAAACATAGAACACTACTTACTTATTTCGTGAGATTGATCGAATGATAAGAAAACTTGATGGTTTACTTTCGAATTACGGATGCATGAACCACCACCACCACGACTACTACTAGCTTATATTTGAATTAATAATTTGCAAAATAATATTTGAATTGTTAACTTCTTGAAAAGAAAAAAAAAAGTAAATAAAAATACTATTTTTTTTTCGTCGCGAGGAAACTGTTCAGGTCATGACCAGTGATGCAAAATTTATTTTTTATTCTTTTTTAAAAATCTAAGTCTACAGGAAAGTAGCCCCGCTCTGATACCAACTGTGACGGCTTGAATCCTTAATGATCCAAGTGCCACTAACTCGTAAATTAAAACTAATTTAAAGGGTGTTCAATAAAATTATATAAATTATTAAAGTAGTTATTATAATTTAAATGATGGAGTGAGTTTTATAACTTACTTGAAATGAGTAATATCTTAAAAGAATTCAAAATCAATTGAAATAACAATAATTTAATAACTTAACGGTTTATTACTGAAACTTTTGCCACCATAAGCCACTTTCATGCTAACCGCCTCGAATCATCAATTATGTGAAAGTAGAGATATAAAGAGGCGAGAATAAATCTCAATAAATATACATGGGTAATGAATTCATATATGTATTTCTATGGAAAATTCATAACTTGAATAGGGAGACACGAAAATTAGTTCGAATTTAATTGATACTAAATTCTATTGCGTATACGTAATATGGATCAAAATATAGCATAGCCGTAGAAATATTATATACATAAATATTAGCCACCATAAATATAAAGTACAACTTATTTATTTCGTGAGATTGATCCAATAATACGAAAAAATGACTGTTTACTTTCAAATTACAGATGCGTGAGTGGGTGTATATGTGTATGTGTGTGTCGGAATATTATGCGTTTATATATAATATTTGTATAGAGGGAGTGAAAGTTTAGAGAGATGGAGAGTGTATTGAGTGTGTTCAGTGGCGGATCCAACTTTGAAACTCAGCTCGGGCGGACGTTGACCAGTCAACGTTGATAATCAGTGATCGTAAGACCAAGATCGTTTATTAATATTTAATTAAATAATATTAAAAATTACTCAATATATATGTAAACACACTAAACCATAAAAATTATATATATATATATAT
>CAIGRB010134717.1:9986-21437 GCA_903798255.1 Fraxinus quadrangulata
AGAATCAAATTCAAAAAAGAAACAAATAAATGAATAAGCAGATTATGTGCCTTCTAACCAATACTAGATTGGTTGCATTGTTGTCCTCTCTTCTAGTTCTGGACTTAGCTTCAATAACGAGAGGCTTAGGCTGGTGGCAAAGGAAAGAGACACCCGGAACATACAAATTCAAACATTGCTTCATGTTAATACACATGAAAAAGAAAACTCTGAATCAATTAAATTAATGTGTGCAAAGTGTTTGTTCAAGGATAATGTGAAAAAAGTGACATTCCATTACTTTTCTAAAAAAAAGTCACATTATCTCATTGTAGCATTTAACTAAATGCATATATGTGCATTTTTTCGGAAATTTGAACATACAAATTCAAACATTATTTTACGCTAATACATATAAAACGAAAACTTTAAATCAATTTGATGGACGCATGCAATATGTTTGTTCAAGGAGAATGTAAAAGAGCGATATTCTGTCACTTTTTTCAAGAAAAAGTATAGTATCTCATTGGAGCAATTAATTCGATACATATGTGTACATTTTTTGAAAATCTGAACATACGAATTCAAGCCTTATTTTATGTTATCAATTAGATTGATGCATGCAAGGTTTGCTCAAGAAGATTAATCAAAACCCACAAATTTCTCTATGAATAACCTCAATTTTTCAACAAAATCTCAAACTATAAAAAATTATAGCATCCCTTCAAACTAAAATAGATGGCTCACGAAAACACAACCAAAACCACAGTAGAACAGACTAAATCAAGAGCATCCACTAAAATCAACCAAATGCAATCAGAATAATCACCGAATCTATCGAGAAGCCTCAAAACCCAAGAATATTAAATTGCATGCAAAACCCAATCAAGAATTTCTCAAGAACTGATCTCTTGCAAAGGGCTCCAAAAATTAAAAGAAATCAAGGGTTGGATCCAAATGGAAATCAATTCTCTTGCTCTTCCTAAATATAAATTCGCCAAACACCGTAACAGGGCAACACCCAAGTTCCAATCTTCTTTCCCCCACCACAAAACTCACACAAATTTCAATTTTAAGTTTTAAGCCAGATGAAGTCTTATGAAATTTTCTAATACAATTTTTCGAAAATAGCAAAATGGTAGCAGCAAAAATAATGGAGAAGAAAAAACATCTAAAGTTGCTGAATTTCGGGAATCTTCCGAGGAGCCTGGTGATGTTGAAGGTTGTGGCGGTCGAGATAAAGATGAAGCAGGAGAGAAATATTAAAGTGACAGAGACTTGGGAAGAAATCATCTTTTCTAACGTATTAATTACGTTTTAAAGAATTTAATTAATTAAAAGAGTATAAATCAAATTGGTCAATTTTTTAGAGTACTGGGCCTAATTTTCCCTTTAAAAAAAAAAGGAAAAATAAAGTGATGGGCTGGGCTGGCAGGCCCAAACTTATAACAAAACACACAAAAAAAAAAAGGAAAGGAAGACGAACCAGTGCGGCAGTCTTCTTCCCAAAAATTCCTCCGACGGAGTCCAACACGGGCGGCCGCCCCCCTTGGCAGGGTGCTGGGTCCGCCACTGCATATAACGTTCTATTTAATTTACAAACAAATTTATGATTGACTTAGTTTGTAAATCGTACCGGTTGTCCCGTGTAAATTTTCTCATCAATATTGTCATGAAATAATGCATTTGAGATGTCCAATTGTNTTCTGTAAATGCACCGAATAAGTGATATTTAACGAAGGGATATTACCATGGAAATAATTATGTGCCAAACTAAGAAAAATCAAGTTTGATTGATTTGCAAAACAATCAGGAAGTTGTCCCGACAATAAGTTGTTCGAGAGGTCAATAAATTCCAATCAGTTATATTGCAATAACCAGTGATGGATCCTGAGAATTCGTTACTTGATAGATCGGGTATAAATCCATTACGAGGCAAAATAGGTAGTGATCCGCTAAAATGATTAAAACTCAAATCTATGTAATAGAAATTGGAGAACTTTGATGATAAATCAGGAAGGACGCCATGAATGTTGTTACGTGATAAGTTCAAACCGATTAATTTGGGACATAGATCCCAAAACCAACTAGGCAAGTTGTCGTCAATTTCAGTATTGGAGAGATCAAGTTCACTTAATTCCTTTTGTGTTTTAAGCCATGCGGGAAAATGTGGCCCTACTTTGCAACCCCCCAGCAATAGATCTCTTAAGTGAAAAGGAGGATTCCGTCCAGAGTTGAAATTGAAAGAGATGTGTGGGTTGGAAGACAAATCTAGTGTATGTAACTGGGAGAGATTAAAGAAATGAGATTCGGTGATATTATCTTCGACGTGGTTTGAGCTAAGATCCAAAATCTCGAGTTTGGAAAGACTTCCAATTTTATCGTTCAGAATCCCACTGAGATGGTTATCAGACAAATCTAATTCCCTTAAACTACTCATATCCCCAAATGATATAGGAATGCCACCTTCGAGTTGATTTCCAGAGAGATGAAGAGATGCTAGGGAAGTGATATACCCAATAGCATCAGGAATGGGACCTTGTAAATTGTTGTGACTGAGATCAATGTGACTTAGGCCACTACTGAAGGTAAACAACCAAGAGAATACTGAAGAGGATAGCTCATTACCCGCAAGATAAATTATATAAAGAGACTTAGAAGCATTGATCATGTGAAGTGATGGAGGATTGACTGCTGGTAACCAACATGTTGCCATGTATAGCACTTTCAAGTGAACTTAGTTTAGTTATTGATTCCAGCCAATTGGTTGCCTCTGTGAGGTTAACATAACTCAGGTCAAGGCTTCTTAATGATTGAAATTGATAAAGCCATTCGAGGTTTGCGCTAGTTATCAGCCCATTATCGGAGCGAACAGCAAGCGTTTGCAATTCAGAAAGGTTGCAAAAATGATATGGGATTGGCCCACTAAAATTAGAATGGGAAAGATCAAGACGTTGTAATCTGTGTAGGGAGCCAATAAATGTTGGAATTCGGCTGAAATTGAAATTGTTGTAACTGAGGTCTAGATAACTCAAATGTTGCAATTCAATCAACCAGGGGCTAATATTACATCTTAGCAGCATAGGACCATCAACTGAGCCATGAAGATCTAGCTCAACTACGTTATTAGGTTCATTTTGACAACGGATGCCTCTCCATTGGTAACAATCCTTCTTATCTTCAGTCGTTCTCCAAGAAGAGAGTTGGGACAAGCTCGTCTTTGAACTTGAGAAGAGCTTCTCTCTCTGTATCTAAGCACCTGATTCTACCAGTTTTCACTTCTGAAGAGTCTCCAAAAGCAACTCTCAAGCTAAGTAACACTATGATAACTAACAAATGGAGATGTTGAATGAACTTTTCACCGGCAACCATTTTGAGAACTAATGTAATATCAACTAAGGATATTTGCATATATTCTTCGCCACTTAATGCAGACTACTTATAGCATTAGTGGTAAAAATAAATTTCAAAACCATGGTTATTAATAAATGCCGTCTGAATCAGACTCGATTTATGTCTGGGTTATTCAGTAATACAGTCTGAATCTGAATCTTCCTTGAAATTTTCCAAAAATATATATACAAAAAGGAAGACTTGACGCCTGCCGGCTGGATTGAAGCAAACATAATTTTGTTTTAATTGGAAAGAGTCGATTCTTTGATGGAGCAGGCATTAAAGTAGAAACATACGACTGCGACGTGAAAAGAACCAATAAAGTAGAAAAATACGTGTGTGACACGAAAAAAGAAATTTGGTTAATTAGATTTAATATAATATCGTGATTTCACAACACCGAATAGATACATTGTGCACGTGATGCTAAACAAAATCGGAGGGTTCGATAGACAAGATATATTCCTTTCTTTCTTAATAATGTTTCCATTATTGTGTAATTTATCTTACAAATAAGTTGCGAGTACATTAATTTTTATTTTCCATCTCTCCCACACTCTCCAAAAGGACCTTTTATGCAAACACGGCAAAACTATTTGAATCTTTTTATTGATGAAAATTATTGATAGTTTTTTACTTATTGTGACAATATTTTGGTTAATTCAAGCCTAACCGTTTCAACTTGGGTTGAGTTAGTCAATGTTCATATGTTTGAAATAAGTTTCATTTGTCTAATCTTTGTAGTCAACACAACCAAGTTTAGCAAAGTTCTAACCATTTTATCCTTAATTGCCCATGTTTTGTAGAAATTAAAATTAAAATTTTAATTTTAATTAAATTCAACAATTAATTTTGATCGCATATTTTATAAGACCCTCAATTTTTCAACCATACAATTAATCAAATTTTATCAAAATCAGCTAAAAATTTAATTTTAATCCTCATCAAACAGGGACTTGGTCATGAATGAATTAAAATTTCTACCAGTATAATAAATGACTAAGACAATCCCCACAAAAAAAAAAAAAAGCTCATATTAAGCTTTAGGGTACTTTGGTCAAGGAAGTTCAAGGATAAGAAGGTTATGCATACAGCGTAATGAAATTGTTGAGCTCATTCGAATTGGCAAAAGCTCGTGACACTTTTTGGCAAGTGAAATTAGCCTATATTTGACCCTCATTTTTAAAATTTATTTTTAATCACGTATTTCAAAAATCAATAACTTTTTTCAACTTTTCGATCATACGTTTCATCAACTTTTATCAAAATGTACTAAAAATTTAATTTTTAGTTAAATTGAGCAAGTTAACAAAATTGTAATAAAATAATTTTCGTTCAGGCCAAAACTAACAATTCCCTCGAAACTTATTTCTTCGTGTCCCATTCTCAAGAAAACCTACATATAAAAAGAACTTACAGAAATAATACTAAATCAGGCGAAAAAACTATTTTGTGGGACTAATATTTAAACTTCTTATTTAGCATAAAATTTACGATGGTTTCAAAAAGGAAATCAAATGATTTCAGGAACTTACATAAATAATGAAATACATTTTTGAATGCAAAATTCTAATTAACTTACAATTAAAATTAATAACATTGAAATACATAAATGAAGATATTAATTAAATGAATGTGAATATTAATTAATTGAGAATTAATAATAGAGAATTCATACATTAATGAAATCACACATATGAAATGAATTGTCAAATATACATGTACATTGATGATAACTAAATGGTTAAATAAATTAAATATATATTGAAAAATAAAAAGTAAGATATTATTGAAATAATTGAATTATTGACGCAGAACGGAAGTCCTAGGGTTTACTAGCGTAATCTCTGGTAAGGAAAATAAATATAGCTCTCACCAAATTAATCTCAAAAACGGAATTGTATTATTCAAGAGAATAGGGAGCCTTTAAATAGTCTCCGAAAAACCCTAATTTAAGCAAAAGATCAAAATAGACATCTACTTAATCAAAACAATTAAATGCGAAAACTTCAATGCCCGGTAGGCTACCTTAAACTGCTAATTTGAAGCTGAAAACGACGTCAATCGGGAAATCCGATTGGGATGTTGTAGAGCGCTGTGAGACGTTTCTGAAAACATATTATAATAGTCATTAAAGTTACGACTGTTTCTTCGAGACATCTCGTTTTGTCAATTTTCGATATAACTCTTCTTCGAACTCTAACGCCAATTGTCCTACATCAATTATAGTATGGCTAAAATTGTTTTAAAAAATAATTCTCACTTGATATGATATTTAATTCCAATTAAATAAAATTGGACGTTAAATAGCAAACATTGACGTGAATAATGAAATAAATTTTTGAATGGAGTAATGATATTTATCATGATGATGAAACATTGGTGACGTGACAATCCATTATCCCTCACATTTCTCGCACTCTCTCATCTCCCTCTCATTGAACTGCATTAATGAAAGTACGCAGGTAAAATAAATTTGTTACATGTATATTGAAATAATTGAATTATAGTAGAGTTACAATTGTCCCAAAAATTATTCTCAATCGATATGATATTTATTATATTATAGATTTATAAAAAAATCTATATTATGGTGGCGGAGAATTTTTATCACGAAGGAAAAAATTAATTGTCGATCTCTCATTAGTGTAAGCAGGAATGTTCTTCAATTGTTCTCATTCTTTTAAAAATGTTGATTTTTAACCTTTATTAGTCAATCTCCAGTGATAGAAAACATATAGAGTTTTGAGTAGTTTATACTTTATAATGAAAAGTTAGAAATCAATTTATTCTTTTTTAAAGGTTAAAGATCGACTTAATAACGAGAATTTTTCCGTTACTACCAACCTCAACCCAACGGCCCAATTCCAACCCAACTCCTAAGCCCGCGAAACTTACCCGAATCCCAATAACACCAAAAGATCTCTATTTTCCTCTTTCAATTAGGGTTTCATTTTCACCTGGCTATTTTCGTCATCGGAACCCTAAATTTCTGCATTCCACGGCTCTTAATTTCTCCAATAATCCGGCAATCATGGTAAATCTATCAATTATCACACACACACACACACATTATACACATGTAATTATATGGTTAATTCATTCATTTTTGCATCAGATTATCCCAGAGAAAAACCGGAGAGAGATCTCCAAATACCTCTTTCAAGGTTCACTACATATATATTGCGGCTCTCTGCGTATTTTTTAAAATACTTATGTATTGATTTCTAATGTGGTTTTATATTGTTGTGCCTATTTTCAGAGGGGGTGTGCCATGCGAAGAAAGACTTCAACTTGGCGAAGCACCCGGAAATTGATGTTCCCAACTTGCAGGTGATTAAGTTGATGCAGAGCTTCAAGTCGAAGGAGTACGTGCGGGAGACCTTCGCCTGGATGCACTACTATTGGTTTTTAACGAACGACGGCATTGAGTTCCTCCGTACATACCTTAACCTTCCTTCGGAGATTGTACCTGCCACTCTGAAGAAGTCTGCCAAGCCCATTGGCCGACCCATGGGTGGCCCACCTGGTGATCGCCCACGGTATAACAAACAATCTCCGTCTTGTCTTATAATGTGGATTAGATATCTATTTATTACCCTTTTTAATGGAAATTTATGAAGGTAAATGGTTGTGTTTGTTTTGATTGTTGTGGTGATCGATCACCACTGATACAGACAACTATGCCCCCCTATTATCTTTGAATTTGATTTATTTAGCGTACAATTGGATTATAGTTTTCATCCGCACTGTGCATTGGAATCTGTGAGAGACTGATTATCATGGTGATTGATCTTTTCTTAATACTTAAAAGTGATGCTGATTTGTGTTTACGGTTTTACTATTACAGTGGACCACCGAGATTTGATGGGGACCGGCCGAGGTTTGGAGACAGGGATGGATACCGAGGTGGACCAAGAGGGCCACCAGGCGACTTTGGTGGTGAGAAAGGTGGAGCCCCTGTTGATTACCAACCTGCTTTCCGGGTAATTACCCTGCTCTGATATTATTGTATTTTGGGTCATGAATCAGTTTTTCTCTGATACTAATATAAAAAGGTTGGATTTTATTGAACAGATATATCATATTTTAATGATCCATTGCTAGCTGTATGATCAGCATTAGTGATTGGGTTATACATGTTGGCTCCGTTTAATGTCTACAGCCACCAAAAAGTTGTAATGTGAATGCCATATTTTAAGCCCTTTTTATCTGCATGTCCACCGAAAAATAAGTAATATAGTTTTAGAACTGCCAAATGGATCATCAATGAAGACATATTTATTGAACACTTGGGTATGAAATGATGTGCTTACTGCTCTTACGCTAAAGCAATGCACCCATATGTGCATTGGTAAAACATCACTATTACTCATCATGTTAAGTCGTACTATATCTTTTCTTTTTCTTTCTCTCCTCTATGGAAAGAGGGGATGATACGTGACACTAAACCACCCTCTCCTAGTCCCTCTGGCAAAGACTCCCTAGAGAATTTTTTATTGTTCTCTAGAATTTGAAAGCAAGAACTCCTTTCGTCTATCTAAATGCCATTCAGCTTCTTTTCTCTTTAGGCCGGGGCTGTTAGTCTATTTCCCCTTTATTGAGACATTGAGATGTGATCTATAATTTACATATCATGACTTATAAGAATCTTATGGCAGTAATTGACTTGCACCCCTTGCGATAAGGATCTATTATTGTTGGTTGTTTGGCCCTACATATGTGCACAGAACATGGGTTAGAAATGATAATTGTGGTTGTCATTTTTCCACTCCAGTCCTCCTCTGATTTTCAAATGGTTCTCTAAGGTTCCTTGTTCTAATTGCTGTTAACTATGTATATGAGTTGAGCCATCCATCTTATGTGAGGTCATTTGTCTAGTTATAACAACAGTTATTTTTTTAAGACATTTACGAGTAGTATTTCAAAAGAAAAGATTGGAAATGCTTCTTATTTTCTCTTTTGCATTAGATTGCCGACATATAACCTCTCCTCTAAGATTCAAACCGAATTTTAAAAATTTGACTGATTTGCCTTCCGCTGAATCTACCCAAGTAGAGCAGTAGGTCATCTTAGACTTGAACAGGAGACATTGCCCATGAAGTAAATCATTGCACCTGTTATCCAACTAATTGGAAGAGAATCAATATATTCAATTTTTAGAGTGATTCATTCTTCCTGGACACAGCATACAACTCTATGTTGTACAATGTTCTCCAAGGGTGCTTGTTTCCGTTATTCCTTACCCTATAAATCTCTATGAAATAAGTCCGACGAGAAGAAAAATAAAGGTTTTAACAGACCCTCGTGGCCCAACCCTGGAAACTTTTAAAATCCTTTTTCAAATCTACTCCCATTCAAGTCAAGAGAGAGATAAGAAGATACATCCAATTGCACTGATCAGGTGCATTAATAGTGACCGAAGGGTGTTGAAGACCAAGAAGTTAGTTATTTATGCCAAACATTCTTCTTATGATTAGATCTAATCTCCGGGTCCCTGTGGATAGGGAAAAAAATGAATTTCACTCTTCCTTTCGAGAAGAGGGAGGATTAGGGAAATTCTATTGACTGCAGCTTTCTTGGGTTCTTATAAATTGATGAAATTTTATTTTTTGGGGGAACTAGTGAAAATGGGAAATGGGAGAAGAGAAGAGAAGAGAGAAGGAAGAAGGGAGGAGGGGTGCAGATTTTTTGTTTGTACTTCTGTTATTTGGTTGACAGGCTCCTTTTGAGTTTTTATTTTTTGTAAAGCTCGGGATGTACTAGATCTTGTTCATTTATATGTCAATCCAGATTTGTACACTACAAAACTAAATGCGACAAGTTTGTTGTCTTTGCTTAACCTGTCTTACTAGTCTAATTTCACAGGGTGGAAGACCTGGCTTTGGACGTGGAGCTGGTGGCTTTGGTGGTGCACCACCACCAAGTTAATGCTGCCCGTATATGTCCATTCTTCGAATTTGATTGTATTCTGCAAATTTACGGCCCAAACAATAGAATTAATATGGAAGATTGGAGTCTTAAATTTGCTCGAAAAAATCATATTGAGCCGATGTCTCTTTCAATTTTGTTTATCTTGTTAACATTTCGAAGGATAAGTACTCTTATGGCAGGCTTGCTTTTAAGTTATTTAGAACAGGAATTCTTATTTCACTTATAATCCTATTTTAGCTAATTTGTTACTTTTACCTGGACAATGGGAACACCTGATATTTTTGACGTAACTGAGCTCGTGGTGTGTATGTTGCATAAACTCTCGTTATTGGAGCAAAATAAGATAAATATGAAATGAATCCATAGCACATAAAAATGGTTTGTAGCAAATTTCAGTCATCTGCAGGATCATAGCACAAGACAACTAAAATCTGGATTTAGCCTAGATCGACTAGAAGATTGTTGAACACCCCAAATCACTTTACACCAATGTCTAAGATATGCATTGGACCAGATGTTCCAACTAAGGATTCTGCTGCTGAGCAGTGGCTAAAGAAACTAAGCGTCTCAAAAATGTCTGGGCATCGGATATGGACATGCACAAGTTGGATCTTTGTTCTCCTGCTTCCGTTTCGCCCCTGAAATCCCCATACAGGAATAGGAATTATAGTATGGAAAATGGGACACCTTCGACAAGTCCACTGTAGGAATTACCGTATGGAAACATCTCTACTGCCTACGACGAAATAGTTGAAAGATGTCTAAATGAAATGTTCTAAATCCGTAAGTATGCCGTTTAATTTCATAAATACAGCTGCGGGCACAAAAAGAGCACTCCAACCAGGACTTGTATTATCAATTTCATATAAAATACAAATGGGTAAACACGGACCAATTCTGTTATAGAGACAAATGTATAAACACATTAGCCTAGCAACCTTTCGCGCACAAAAAATTGAAGGTAAATAACACTTTAAATAGAATGTTTCCATCTTGAATCCTTGCAGATATATTATTAAATGACAGACTTGATACTAGACTTTTACTTTCACCTTTTAGTCCACCTCCTCCATCTTGCTCTCTTCATTACCAACTTCCTCAAGTGCGGGCATATCAGCATCTTCACCAGCTTCCTCGTCCTCATCAATGCTCAATCCCAGCTTCAACATTCTGTGAATTCTAGAAGCAAATGTGTTTGGATCGTCCAGACTGAACCCAGAAGTCAAGAGGGCAGTCTCAAACAGTAGCAACACAAGATCCTTGACCGACTTGTCATTCTTGTCAGCCTCCGCCCTCTTCCTCAATTCCTCCATGATTCCATTTTCAGGGTTAATCTCCATTGTCTTCTTGCTAGACATGTAAGAGCCCATGCTATTGTCCCTCAATGCCTGAGCCTTCATGATCCTCTCCATGTTTGCAGTCCAACCATACTCTCCAGTAACCAAGCAGCAAGGGGAGTCTACAATCCTATCGGAAATAACAACCTTCTCAACTTTGTCTCCAAGAATATCCTTGATAACCTTGCAGAGGCTCTCGAATGACTTCTTTTTCTCCTCTTTTTTCTTCTTTTCTTCCTCGGTTTCATCCTCGAGTTTCAATCCTTCCTTCGTGGCTGAAACCAGCTTCTTGCCATCATATTCTTTAAGTTGACCAACCGCATATTCATCAATGGCATCGACCATGTAGAGTACTTCGTATCCCTTCTTCTTAAGCCGCTCCAAGAAGGGCGAGTTCTCTACAGCTTTCTTGCTCTCACCAGTAATGTAGTAGATATCCTTTTGCCCCTCCTTCATCCTTGTCACATAATCCTTCAGGCTAGTCAATTCATCGCCACTCTTGGTTGAATGGTACCTAAGCAGGTCGGCCAATTTATTCCGGTTTTGGCTGTCCTCGTGAATGCCCAACTTCAAGTTCTTGGAGAAAGCTTCATAGAACTTATTATAGTCGTCCTTGTTTTCTGCAATCTCATTAAACATCTCAATGCACTTCTTCACAAGGTTCTTCCTAATCACCTTGAGAATCTTGTTTTGCTGCAACATCTCACGGGAAATGTTGAGTGGCAAATCATCAGAGTCAACTACACCCTTGACAAACCCGAGGTACTCAGGCATGAGCTCCTCACAGTTATCCATGATGAACACCCTC
>CAIGRB010134743.1:0-13283 GCA_903798255.1 Fraxinus quadrangulata
ATTACAACTCAAAATAGACTAATATTTACAATGTGTAGTCGAAGTTGGGGCAAACTGCGTCTGCGATAGGGTCACGGGGCTTAAGTGAAGCTGCGGTCCGTGACACCAAGGCAGTGGCATTGGGCAAGAATATACAAGGGGCCTCGAAAAAATTTAAAATCTAAAACGACTATTTTTTGTACAAAAATTTATGGAATTTTCTTGCGTTAAATATTTTTTTGAAGATATAGTAGTGTAACTAAAGCAGAAGGCTGTCTCATTACCCAATAATTATTATTTTTAATTATTCAAGGTTAATTTTGTTCTTTAAATTTGATTGCTAATTTTTTTTTTCAGATATAGTATATTTTAGGTAATAAATGCTATTCACTACTCATTTACCTAATTGATTTTCAGAAGGCATTAGTTCTAGTTCTTGAATGTGAGAATTGATCCTCGGACAAACAAACAATGAGTGAATGTCACAGCGTAATGTTTCTTATCACGAGAATCCGTGTTTGAATCGATCATGATTGATGCTAAAGAAATTGCCACGCTTGAAAATGTTTTACTGAACTCAAGAAATCCATTAGGTGCATATATTTTTCTTTTCTTCATTCTAGAAATTGGGAAGTTTATCTTCATTGTGGAAATTGTAATTTTTAGAGACTTTATTGTCTACTAGTAGCTCACATTTTCACGTAGATTTCATTTTAAGGCAGTGGTGCTTATCGCTCTATTAATCGTGGACTCCAATTCTCATAAAAAAAATAATAAAATAATAATAATAAAATTTGCTTGACTTCCAAACTTTAAAAATTCATTGGGTGCATAGATTTTTCTTTGTTGTGGAAATTGTAGAAGTTTCTCTTCATTGTGGAAATTGTAGTTTTTCCACGAATGAAAGTTGCATTCTAAAAATAATTCAAAAGAACTATTTAACTTTTATAGACTTCATTATCCATCAATACCTCAAATTTTCACGTACGTGGTGCTTATTGCTCCATTAATTGTGGACTCCACTTCTACCCAAAAATAAAACAAAATTTGCTAGACTACCAAACTCAGGAAATCCATTGTGTGCATCTGTTTTTCTTTTCTTAATTGTGGAAATTTTTATGTTTTTCAACGAATTAAAGTTGCTTTCTATACTTATTCCAAAAGAATTATTTAACTTTTAGAGATTTCATTGTTCACCAATACCTCAAAATTTCATATAAATTTCATAAGGGAGTGCTACTTAATGCTCCATTAATCGTGGACTCCACTTCTTTCCAAAAATAAAATAAAATTTGCCAAACTCAGAAGTTCATTGGGTGCATAAATTTTTCTTTTCTTCATTGTGAAAATTGTGGGAGTTTTTCTTTATTGTGGATATTGTGGAAGTTTTCCACCAATAAAAGTTGCATTCTATAAAAAATTCAAAAGAATTATTTAAGTTTTAAAGACTTCATTATCCACCAATATCTCACATTTTCACGTAGATTTCATCTTGAGAGGGTGTTGCTTATCGCTCCGTTAATTGTGGACTCAGTTCTTTCCAAAGATATATCAAAATTGGCTTAACTATCAAACTCGAGAAATTCATTGAGCACGTATGTTTTTCTCTCTTAACTGTGGAAATTGTGGAAGTTTCTCTATGAATGAAAGTTACATTCTATAGATAATCCAAAAGAATTATTTAAATTTCAGAGACTTCATTGTCCACCAATACCCTACATTTTCACATAGATTTCATCTTAAGGAAATGGAGTGGACTCCACTTCTTTCCAAAAATAAAATAAAATTTGCTTGACTAAAACAATGTCAATCTGATCAGTTACATAAATTCATCTCATGAAAAGAGTAATATGTGAATCAGAAAAAAAAAATCTGCAAAATGAATTACTGCACTTTTCCAAAACTTTGATCTCAATTGTTACTGATCTTGGTCTACAAAATGCATAAACATTTATAAGCCTTGGTGGGGACAGCCGAATGGTGCTCTCAAACTAAGTCGCAATATTGGAGGACTTATTGAGGATGACACCTTCAGATTTCACGTGGAACCACTTCATTTCATCCTCCTTTGTTACCCTGTGCTGGATTCCGACACGATATTTGCACCTACGACAACGTCCCACATGATAACCAGGGTGCTCCAAGACAACGTAGAAGTCCATGCCATAGATACCAGTCGTACCTGGAAAGATTAGTGAGTAATCCAATGTAACCGAACGTATAAACAATCTTGTTTAAAGAGGCTTTGAGAATACTATAGTCGATTATTCTTGTGAATATCTATTTTAACCAATCAGTTTTGGCAGAAGCGACGAATTGACGAGCGTACATAACATAGTGCAACTAGCCAATAGACACTGCATCGACCTAACAATACAAAGGTTTTGGAGAATCCGTAAAAAGATCCAATGACAAGAAACAACCAGCCACCTTACATTAAGTAGAATCGAAGCAACTAACAATTTATTGGAATTTAGATTCTGCATTATTGCATACATGGGTGTGAAATGAGATGTTCTAATCCAAATAAATATACAAATATGTTTCAATAATATCACAAAGATACTAAGCAGAATCACAATGATTCACAAAACAGTTAAAACATTACATATCTATGTTAATAGTAACAGCGAACTCAATTAAATCTATAAGAATTTGCATGAATTTAGGATCATCAAACACTTTGGGAATGAACGGTGTCTCATGAAGTCATCTTGCAGAATAGATCCACCTGATTCTAAGATCAATGTGTTCCTGAATACTAAAGCCAAAACAAGGAGCTGCATTTCCTTGTCACCTGTGACTGTGAAATAGCATGCAATCTTTTTAGGGATAATTGTAATAATGGGTCGGAGCTAGCCTTATGAACGCAAAACTAACCTAAAGAAGGGGTGGAATGGGAGCCTAAGACTCCCTTTCAATAGATTTTCACTAATGGTCACACAACCTAGCCTCGGGTAACAGGCTCTTTCATTGGGGTCGGGAATAATGAGATCTTACTATCAGGAATCCTAAAACCCTCTCTACACCTAACTAATTTCTCCGAAGTGATGTTGGAAGGATGGTCAGAAGCCCTCACTTAATTGAGGTATCTACAGGAGGGGTGGGCAATTTTCATATATTTTCTCCTGACCTGATAGCCCTACCTATCTCATGTGAGTAGATAACACTTGGTTCCCTCAACTCCGAACACCCCACTATGGGTCTTTCCTCACTTACAAACTTAGGTCCAGAAACTTTAGAAGCCATTCATTTTCGATTTTAAAATAAAATGTAAAGGAAGGAGAATTACCTAAAGATTAGGTTTTGAGTAAAATGGTGATCACCGTAAGTTATCAAAGAATGCTGGAGTTGCAAAGTGTTGATCATCGAAAAGAAGAGTTGCAAATAAGATATTTTACGAAGAAATGGAAGTCTAAAACAAATGAGGAGTTTGGCCTTCTATAGTTGATGTCAACGAGCCTCAATCGTTAGATAATTGTTGATCCCATCCTCACTGTCCATATTTTTGGCAAATCAGCACCGTTGAATTCAAATGTCACTTGTTGAACGGCCCTGATGAAGCGGTCTATCTTACGCGTACGCACAAATGCGTAGCATCGAGCTCACATAGCCGTTGCCATGATTACCATTTATTATCTGAGAAGCGTGTCATGGAAGCAAGCGATGCTTACCAAAATTACCTTGGGAAAACACAAACGTTTTCAAATTATTAACACACAACCCTAGGCTGTCCAATTACTTAGTACTTTTCCCTATGTGCAACTTTATTTAAAAGTTACAACCACTCAAGGTTTCGTCATCTTGCTAGAACTTCGCCTCTTCTACAACTTTCTTGGAAAGTTGCACTCAGGGCTTCGTCCTCCTACTAGAACTTCGCCTCTACTACAACTTTCTTTGAAAGTTGTAATCACTCAGGGCTTCATCCCCTGCTAGGACTTCGCCTCTGCTACAACTTTATTTAAAAGTTGCAATCACTCAGGAGTTCGTCTTCCTGTTACGACTTCGCTTCACTACAACTTTCTTTAAAAGTTACAATCACCCAGGGCTTCGTCCTCCTGCTAGGACTTTGCTTTTGCTACAACTTTCTTTAAAAGTTGCAATTAATTAGGGTTTCGTCCTTCTGCTAGGACTTTTCCTCGGCCACAACTCTCCCCAAAAGTTGCAATCGCTGAAGGTGTCTTTTAGTTAGGAAACTACCACCAATGCCTATACCCCACAAAAGTTATACTCCTTTTAACTGATCATATCAACAAAGTCCATGAATTATGTGAATATCCCTACATAGACTTGAGGGACTATTGTTAAGGGTTTTCACATCATCTTCCAATCATTCACCACATGCTGGATGATGTGGATAGACGAACTGAATCCATAGTCTATGTGGCAGATGAACTGGATCCATCAACCACGTGACAGACGAATTAGATTCATTCGCCACGTGGCAGACCAACTAAATCCATACGCTACGTAGCAGACAAACTAGATTCATCCGCCACTTGGCAAATAAACTGAATTCATCCAACTCACGACGGATGCTAAGGCTCACACTCTTCATCACTTTGTTACAACTCAAATGGATTGATAAATATTGCTCACTGAAACTACGTCCGAAGTGATGGAACCTAAAATGTGATTACCACTGCTGTTGCAACTGCTCAATTTCAACCTTGTGTACTAGGAGATCTTTTATGAAAGATATCAAGAATCAAATCTTTGAGATTGATTGATGGAATGTATGGTAGACTCCAAAATGTCAAGTTACAAACTGCTATGTCAGTGGGCATCAATTAAACTGCCCACCTATGGATTGATGGATTGACCCTAAGGACAGTTTGCCCTAGATTCAAAGCCACGTGCTCCAGATCCAACGATTATTCTCTTATCTCCTCTCGTTATAAATACTCATACCTATACTATAAAAATGGGTGGATCCAAGAAGAGAAAGAAGAGATATGATCTTTGCCTTATATTTATACACATACACATTTTACATTGAGACCAGGTTCCTATGATCACCATCGGAAATTTTAAATTTGATTTATCAACTCACTAACTTGATCGTCAGAGTGCTAGCGGCTACTTCCACCCTCACTAAAAAAAGGCAACGAACAACTAACAGTGTGTTACTACTTGCAAGAAAGAACTTACTTGAAAGTCATATCTTGTTGGCCAAGTGTTTGGGTCAACTTTCGGGTTCAACATATACATATAAATTCATGCTTACATAACTGAATGGTTAGTGCATTTATATATATTACCTTTCTCCTAATTGGATGTCATAACTTGCCCTTTTCTGTTTAACTAATTGTCTTCCGTAGCTAAATTATAGTTTTACTTAATTGATAATTGTTGGAAAATAAACCAAATTATGATCATTGAAGTTTTCAAGAATCATTTATATAATTTTAATTTAATCAAGTGTCTACTATATTGATTGAGCATTTTAAGGAGCCCTCTTGAATATGTAATAACCACATTTATTTGATTCATTTTCCTTTGCCCTTTAGTATGTATGAATGGGACTCTAATGTGAAGTAACTTTTAAAGGCAATAAGATTAAGTATTTCTAATTATATTTGTCTTCAAACTGGTATCAGAGCACTAACAAATGGCAAATTTAAATCTAGTTTATCTTATTCCTCATTTCAATGGAGAAGATTATGACTATTGGAGTCACAATATCAAAGTTCTGTTGAAATCAATGAAGCTTTGGAATATTGTTGACGAAGGTTTTGAAGATTCAAAGATTGAAGGTGGATTGACTCAAGCACAAATAAATGCTTTGAACGAAAGGAGAGAAAAAGACAATAAAGCTCATTTTCATATTTACTTGGTAATTGAAAGACCAGTGTTTGAACGAATTGCAAAAATTTGAAACTTCAAAGCGGGCTTGGGAAATTTTGCACGCTGCATACCTTGGAGAAGAGAGAGTAAAAAAGCTACGCTTATAGTCCTTGAGAATAAAATTTGAGAAATTGGAAATGGAAGAAGAAGAAAGTATTTCTGATTACTTCACAAGGGTTACTACAATAATAAATCAAATGGCATTCAATGACGAAAGTTTACAAGATCAGAAAGTTGTTGAAAAAATTCTTCAAAGCCTACCATCAAGGTTTGATTTCATAGCTACCACAATTGAGGAATTTAAAGACTTGGAAACACTTCCATTAGATGATTTAATTGCATCGTTTAAAAATCATGAACTACGAGTAAAGCACATAATCCTTCTCTTCCAGACCAAGCACTCAAGTCCCAAAATTTTGGGAGGCTCCAGTTCCATTACTTTCAGAGGAAGAGGAAGATCTGGAAGGGTTGAGGGAGAGGCCAACCAACTTGAAAAGCAACAAAAAAGTCCATTCCCATACAAGTCATCTTGGAGAGCTAGACAACCACTACAATTTATACATTCAGACTTGTACAACCAATTTTAGTTTTATCTCTTGGAGGTAACAAATATTTTATCTCTTTCATTAATGATTAGTAGAAAAGTTTGGACCTATTTTCTTAAAGAAAAATCTTATTGCTTTTAAGCTTTCAAAGATTTTAAAGCTGGAGTTGAGAAGTTTTCTAGATTTTCTATTAAGATATTAAGAATTGATCATGGGATTGAGTATATTTCAAGAGATTTTGAAAAATTGTGCAGAGACCTTGGAATAAGAAATGAACTGACTGGCCAGTATTCCTCATAGTAGAATGCAGTTTGTGAAAGAAAAAATCGAACCATTATGTAAATGAAAAGATGCATGCTTAAAAGAAAGCAACTATCACGAGAACTTTGGGCAGAGGTAGCCGCCTATGCAGTATATTTGATTAATAGGTCACCCTCAAAAAGTTTGAATAACATGACTCCACATGAAGCCTGGTATGGTTGTAAACCAACAGTTGCACACTTAAAAATCTTTGGCAGTCTTGCTTTTGCTCATATACTAGATGCTATAAGGAATAAACTGGATGATAAAACTCAGAAATACATCTTTGTTGGATATAGTGAAAGGTCTAAAGGTTATAAATTATACATCCATTGACAAATAGAATTGTTATAAGCCCTAATGTAAAGTTTGATGAAAGTACCACTTTTGAAGGTAATAAGAGCAGTCAATCAACAATTTTTCAAGAAGGCAATAACACTTCAAATAAGAACTGTGACAATTCTTCATCTCCAAGTTCTGGATCCCTTTCACCTCCAAGTTCTTCTAGAGGAGAAGAATCTGATAAGAGCCACCAAGAACAAGAATGAGAAGATTGCAAGAAATCTATGAGACTACAGATCCTACTCATGAAAAAGGTACTATTTTGTTTGCATTTTTTTGCAAGTGAGGTCCAATTTTACGTGATCCAGCAATAAAAGAAAAAAAAATGGAGAAAAGTCATGAAGAAAGAAATTGATGCCATTGAAAAGAAAATAAGTGGGAGTTCATAAAGTAGGTGCTCAAAACTAAACTCTATCCTGGAAATACTGTCAACAAACACAAAGCTCGGCTTGTAACAAAGGGATATGTGCAAAGAAAATAAAAAGACTACAATGAGATATTTGTCCTGATATCGAGACTTGACATTGTTCGGCTTATAATTTCTTTAGTTGCTCAAAATAACTAGAAGCTCTTACAAACGGATATTAAATATGCATTTTTATATGGTTTTATTCGAGAAGAGACTTATGTTTGAACAATCACCTAGTTTTGTGAAGGAGAGAGAAGTGTATAAAGTTTACAAGTTGAAAAAGGCTTTACACGGTTTAAAACAATTACCAAGAGCTTGGTATAGTAGAATCAATGTATTTTTTTGGAAAAAAAAATGGGTTTTAGAAAATTTCACACAAGCATACTCTCTATACCAAAAATGGTCTTGATGTAAGTTTCATTATAGTAAGTCTTTATGTTGATGTCTTTATGTTGATGATCTTGCCTTCAATTAAAATAATCTGCCTATGTTGGATGAATTTAGAAATTTGATGATGAGAGAATTCGATATGACCGATTTGGGAAAATTACGTCATTTTTTGGGCATTGAAGTACACCAATCAGAAAGTAGAATTTTTATTGCTCAAGAGCGATATGCTAGATAAATTCTAAAAATGTTTAAGATGGTATTTGCAAATCATGTCTCAACTCCATGCATTTTGATCTAGAAACTACGAAAAGAAGGAGAAGGAAATCTTTTTAATACCACTATGTTCACGATCTTAGGAGGAATCTAATGTACCTCACAGCCAACCATCATCTCGCTCAATCCAATGGGTTCTTTATCTTTACTACATGGTATTCGTTGGCCTTTGAAAATAGTAAATCAGTTCCTTGCCAAGGCCTGATATCATGTTTGTTGTGAGTTTAATAAACAAGTTCATAGAAACACCATATTTAGAACATTGAGAAGCTACTAAAAGAATTTTACGATATGTGAAGGGGACAGTCGATTATGATAACAAGCAAATGTTCCAACTACTCTATTTGGATACACTGATAGTGATCTTGCAGGAAGCGTTGATGATAGTGAAAATATGTCAAGTTATGCTTGGAAGCGGAGTGATTTGTTGGAGTTCCAAGAAACAACCAATTGTTGCTCTTTCACCAACGAAAGCTGAATATATTGCGGCTTCTTTTGCCGACTGCCAAATTGTATGGTTACGAGACATTTTGGAGAATCTAAACCACAAGCAAGGTGTTCCTACAACTCTTTTGTGTGACAATAATTCAATAATTTCTGTTACAAANTGCCAAATTGTATGGTTACGAGACATTTTGGAGAATCTAAACCACAAACATGGTGTTCCTACAACTCTTTTGTGTGACAACAATTCAACAATTTCTATTACAAATGAACGAGTTCTACACGAGAGATTAAACACCTTCGTATGAGGTATCACTTATTGAGAGAGCTTGTTTGTGATGGAATAATTCAAGTAAAATATTGTAAAGTAGAAGAAGATCAAATAACAGATGTCTTTACAAAACTAGTTGTAGGTCAAAACTTCATAAAACAACTTGTGAGATTTGGAATGAAAAGCAAATTTGGTTTATGGGAGGCAATGTTAGAAAATAAACCAAATTATGATTGCTAAAGTTTTCAAGAATCATTTATAGAACTTTAATTTATTCAAGTATCTACTAGTATTTCAATAATTGATTGAGTATTTTAAGGAGTCTTCTTGAATATGTAATGGCCACATTTATTTGATGCAATTTCCAATGTCCTCTAGTATGTATAAATGAGACTCTAATCTGCAGTAACTTTTCAAGGCAATAAGATTAAGTATTTCTGATTATATTTGCCTTCAATAATAGTACTATATGGTTCAATTCGAAGCTAAAATGATTGGGGGAAAAATAGGAATTTTGAAGTTGAGGAGTTGATTTTTATGATATATTTCAACTTTTTAATTTATTAATTACATAATTTTAACATTTTGAAATTTACACTGTGGAAAAACGTTAGCCTGATGAACAAAGCTCCACTATTTGTATTTTATTATTAGTCTTCTTTTCAATTCATTTCTACATAAATTTGCACGATGTGTCCTGAGTGGACATTTATGTGAGACATCTGTAGGATGATAATGAGCACACTCTTACTTCCAAAGCCACGTATGGGCTTTATATTTTTACAGATCATGAATTATGACGTATCATCATACTAAAGTTTTTTTTTTTTTGCTTAACAGGAACTGAATGAGAAACTGCTTGTTGGCAATATTTTGTTAGGACCTTTTGAACCCATGTGTTGTGAAAAATCGGAAGAAATTAATGGAACAATATGGAGTATTGATCGCTCACCAAACAAGAACAAGATTTAAAGTAAAGTAAAGAAAAAGTGGCAGAGGAACCAATATTTTATTAAACAACCAATGGAGACAAAACACAATTTCAACAAGTTCTGCTCACAAAATCTGAATGAAGAGTCTACTATTTATACGGAAGACGTCCAAATCCAAGATGAAAACAAGATAAAAACAAATCACGATTGAATGAAGAATCTACTATTTATAAGGAAGATGTCCAAACCCGAGATGGAAACAAGATAAAAAAATTACCCGAAATAAAGGAAACAATATTTTCCCAATATTTTTCCAATAAAACACGTGAAATAAATAAAATAATATTTTTCTGAATACACGCAAAGAAGGAAAAATATATTCCCAAAATTTCCAACCTAATTTGGGTCACAAAATATAACAATCTCCACCTTGACACAAATTTCGGTGCAATGAATGAATCTCCAAATTTTCTCCACATGGAAAAATAAGTCCAACTGCATCAGAATAAACCAATATCTTCATTCACTACCAAAACTCTCCACCTCACGAAAAACATCACCTCTGCCCAATGTCTACAAGCCACACCCGAACCCAACCCTGAGTTCTCAAAATTCCAACAAAGAATTCAACAAGTACCAAACGAGGTCGAAGCATACCCTGTAGCAGAATTCACACCAAATGCTTGAACTGAAGGCCCCTTGCTAGAATTGTCATCTTTAAACACCCCGAAAGCATGATCAGACTCATCTGAAACCCGATACCTATGCTCCATGAGTCCTCCCCTAGAAAATGACTTAGAGCCCAACACGAAAGGTACTGTACCGAACTGGATCTCTTCTATAGTACTAAATATGTCCAGATGTCTCTTCACGGTTCTACGTGCCCATGCAAGATATATAGTTGGGAACTCTTTTGTCCATCCAGCACAACACGATGACCCATTTGGACCTTCAAGACTCCACCTCCACTGGAGAATGTGTACCCATTAGAATCCGGGGTACTCAGGAAGATGTGATTCTTTCTTAAGTCTGAAACATGTCGAACATGTCCCATCCAATAACCTCAATCTGACCCGACCGATTCCAACAACCCTACAAGATTGGTTTTTTCCCATGACAACTCCACCTTGCTTTATCGTTTCATATGTTTCAAACTATGCCTTATTGGGACACATATGAAATGAACACGCTGAATCCAGAATCCACTCCTCACCCAACTTAGATTCTAGGTTAGAAACGGTCAGCACCACATCTTCGCCATCCGAAAATCTCTCGACAATATTAGTCTCGTCCGAATGATCAGATTGCCTCCCATGATTTGCAGATAAATTACCTTTATCGTGCAACTTGTCGCAATCCTTCTTGACGTATACTTTTTTCCTACAGTAGAAGCAAACCTGATTGCTGAAGTTCACCCTCGACCTATCCCTCCATCGATCACCGTACGAAACCAGAGTTTCCTCATTCTTAGCTCGAACAATATCCTTCATCTTCGCCTTTGAAAATAAAACGTCATAAGCATTATCAATGGTGAGTGTGTCACGACTGTACAAGATTGTGTCCTAAATGACGAATACGAAGCCGGCAGTGAGCATAACAGGATCAAGGCCAGATCCTCTTCATCATACTTAACTTCTAACGTTTCTAGGTCAGCAATGATTTGCTTGAACACGACCAGATGGTCCTCCAAAGAACTCCCTTCTGCCATTCGATGAGAATAAAATCTCTACTTCAGATGCAACTTACTAGACAGTAATCTTTGTCATGCACAGTTGCTCCAGTTTCAACCACAATGCAGCAGCCGATTTCTCTTTAAGCACGCCATGAAGAATGTTGTTAGAAAGATGAAGATAAATCATAGATAGCGCCTTCCGATCCTTCCGTTGCTTCTCCTATGTTTCCAAATTGTTGGCATTTTATCAAAACCCAACAGAGCATCGTCCAAATCCATCTGCTCTAGAATTGCTTTCATTTTTACTTGCCACAGAGAAAATCTTGTATTACGATCCAAAAGCGGAATGTCATACTTTATGGTAGCCATTGAAACTAAAAATCTCAAATAAATTCAACAACCTGTAGCTCTGATGCCACTTGTTGTGACCCTTTGAACCCATGTGTTGTGAAAACTGGAAAATGTTAATGGAGCAATATGAAGAATTGATCGCTCACTAAAAAAGAACAAGATTTAAAATAAAGAAAAGAAAAATTAACAGAGGGACCGATATTTTATTAAACAACAAATGGAGAGAAAATACAATTTCATCATTTCTGTTCACAAAAACTGAATGAAATGTCTACTATTTATATGGAAGATGTCCAAATCCAAGATGGAAACAAGATAAAAACAAATCACGCGAAATAAAGGAAACAATATTTTCACAATATTTTTTCAGTAAAACGCGTGAAATAAAGGAAATAATATTTTTTCAAATACGTGCAAAGAAGAAAAAATATATTCCCAAAAATTCCAACCTATAGGTCACAAATCCAACATATTCCACCAGAATTTGGGAAGCTCAGAGATTTATTTGACTTGTATGTAATATTTCTTATGACTGTTTTCATTAATATTATATCAATCTTCATAGATTACAAAATTTGAGTTGATCCTGTTGCTTCGTCGCAGAAATGTTGCCAACCACCACTTAGATGGGCCTATACATGATAATCTTAGCTCTTGAACAAATTTGAATAGCCTGTAAGCATCTAATGTAGTCCTGTATTCCTTTTCTTTTTTAAATTTTCATCTTTCTAGATTATTTGATGAATGGTTCGATGATAGTAACATACATGGTAACAAAATTGAATGGAATTATTCCCAGGGCATTTCAGAAGCTGGAAAGCATGACATATCAATGATTTCCTCGCTGATGTCTTGTGTTTTGAAAAATTCTGTTTGCTAGTATTCTTTCTTGTGCATCTGGAGATAGATGTGCTTGCAGTATGAATATATAATTTTTTCTATTTTAGGAGTGCAATTGAGATGTTGGAAGCTTAAGTAAGACTATCAGCAAGCTCAGTTTGCCATCATTAGAGAGTGATGATCACCAGAGAATCGCTGCTCGAAATATATTTCCAAAACCAGTCAATAATATTGTAAGCCTCACATTATTGCTATCTATTACAAGCTGAATTTCATTGAACTATTTGTGGAGAAGAAACATGATCCCCATTAATCACTATCCTTGGAATCAAAATTTATCCCAATTTCTTCCACTATCTTCTAAAAGCTGACATATCCTTATATCTGAGGTTGAAAGACTGTAAAGGGGATTCACGTTTGATTGAGATCGTTGAGGATTAGGGTAGGGAGATTGTTCTACTTTGTTGGACTTCTATGCCAAATATTTCAAAATCGATCAAGTGCGATAAAGAAGAGAGGATGCGATTTCGCTAAGATATTCTATCCTTTCAGGAAGTTTCATTTTGTTTACTTTCACTACTTATTCATTCATTCCTTTCTTTTATCTATTTATGGAAGTATCTATAATTGATTGGTATATAGTGTGCGTACACTTTTGCTAAGAATTTATGTTTTTTCATTTTTTTTT
>CAIGRB010134748.1:0-20172 GCA_903798255.1 Fraxinus quadrangulata
CGTAAATTCAAAGCTTTTCTTATTTTTTAACTACATATTTTTCAAAAATTACTATTTCTGTATACATCTTCCCCAAAAACAGGGGTCAAACAGTGGCTAAAGTATTGTTCGAAATTAACTATGATTGGTTGTTAGTGAAACCCACAACGTTTTCCAAGATGGGGAATGATTAAAACTAAAGGGTAAATAGTAAAATCCAGGTACAGTTACTCGAGTAATTGGCCACTACTAATGAGAATTACGAAATGATAACACAAGAAGTTTACACAAAGGAGCACTCAAATCGTTAATCACTCCATCTTAGTGCTAGTAAACAACTTCCCACTAATTTTTGTCAATGGTCTTAGAATTGAACAGTTCAAAGGCCTTGGAATTAATTATGGATTAGCCCAATATCTAAGACTACCGGATCAAAATACTTTGGACCAAATTTTAATTGTAATGGTTGAAGAACGTTGAAGCAAGTTTGTTGAAATTTCTAGAGTCGTAACGTGGCAAAAACTTTGAAAAGCAAAACACAGTTCCATTTTTTTTTTTTCCTTGACTAACCATAAATGGGACATCAAATAAAATGAAATTAAAAGCAAACAAGACAAGACAAGTCGAACAATATATGCGTAAATTTTCGATGAGCTCTAATGGTCATGATCGTGAGTAATATTGAAATTTGAGTAGCTTCATACGTAAGTATACTTATTTATTTGCTTGTTGAGTCAAGCCTTGAAGAAGAGGACAGCTAAATCTGGCTTGAAGGCTTAAGTATTTTTTCTTGATCATTGTAAAGGTTTAATGCGCTGATATCACTGCTCTTTCCTATCACAATTGAGAAGTTCTTCCAGCAACTTGTCATCCAAGTACTCGAATTCAAACACCTGTCTTCCATTTTCATCTCTCTGATCCTGCATTGAACCCGAAGACGAGGCGAAATGTGATGAGCTAATAGGCATGTTGTACTCTTCTGGGAAGTTAAGGATTGCCAAATGACCCCTCATCGTATATGCTGCCCTGTCATAAGCTCTGGCCGCCTCCTCCGACGTGTTAAACGTACCTAGCCAAACTCGGGCTCCTTGCCTGGCTGAGTCGCGTATCTCGGCCGCATACTTCCCCCACGGCCGCTTCCGAACGCCTCTATACTTAATCTCTCTGGCATCCTTCTGACCGTCCTTCCCTCTGTTACTAGATTGTTCGTCCATGGTTTAAGGTTTTTCAGAGTGACATTATGGGCACTTATATGTAAGGGAAAAGTCAAATAGACAGCATGGTTTGGCAAAAAGAAGGGTCCAAAATTTTCCACGTGGGATATCGAGAGAATTGTTGCCACATGGATAGAATCTTCCATGTAGACCAAATTTTGTATTCAGTGTATCTGACTGGTCAATGTGGTGGCTTTGGTTCTGTCCTTGTTATGTGAAGTGATGGAAATAAATCAAGAAATACCAAGAAAAGTGTGTAAAAAGTGTACGTTTAAGAATTCATAGGCTCACGTGCAAATTTATTTGTAGCATAGTCTAAATTGGATGTTGAACTATTGAATTTTAATTTGTCACGTGAACCTACATATATAATTAATTACGTATAAATACTATCTTAAGGTTAATGAGCTTTTGCATTTAAATAAAGTGTGAATCTAAATATGTATTGAGATCGGATCCATTAGAACTATATTTCATGATGGACCAAAATACTTATATATATATATATATGATTCCAAATTCATACATGATTTTCATTCTATGTGTCATTCTAGCAATACAAGAATAACAAAAGAAAGTATATTGAAAAAAAAAAAAAAGATATGAAATCCACATTCAAGAACAAGAAATCAAAAATCAACAACAAGCAATCAAGATCAATAAGTTGTAATCAATAACACGCAATTCAAGATCTAATATTAAAGAATCATTCTCAATGAATCTAGACATATTCCGCACTTTATAATTCATTTGGTGATTTGACTGGAGGATCTTGGCAATATAGAAAAAGGTTTTCAAGTTCTTGAGATTTAAAGTTTTATAAAATCTAACGATTGATCTCAGAGACAACTTCCACTACAACAAAATTGTGATTTCGTGACATACGAAAAGTTGTTGCAATAAGTGATTTAACGCGACACGTTTTTAAAGTTTGTTGCGAAAATTGTGATGAAAAAAATAAGTACCAAAAAATATAAGGCGACATAAAAAGTTGTCGTGAAATGTGAGAATTCGCGACAAATAATGAAGAACGTCATCAAAAATATGAGGGAAGGAAAGTGTCAAAATATTTTTGGTGAGAAATTTATGGCGACAAAACTTTTATTTCTCGCAATAAAGTGTTTGTGATGCAATATGGTCTAATTTTTGCGATAATTTATATGTCGCCAAAAATTCTCTACTTCGAGAAAAAATTCTCTACAAGAAAAACTACTTTTTGCAACGGACAAAAAATGTTGTAGTAGATTTTTTACAATGCTTACAGTATGTTTCAAGTTTTAATGTTGTCGTAAAATATAAGGATATATTAACGCATAAAGCAGCTGCAAAAACCATCAACGCACTTTTTCAATGATGGTTCTGTTGGGATCTATATAAAATTATAAAATAATTACCAATGGAAAAAATTTGTTGGTAAAATTTATAAGTAAAATTTAAAAAAAATATTAGATAGTTATCAATGAATAAAATTCGTCGAAATTTTTTGGAAAATTTTAAATATCTATTAAACATTTTTTTTTATGAAAAAGTCTGTTGGTAATTTTAACAAAAAATTATATATAATAAATAAAATTTATAGACAAGAGATATTCTATTAATAATGTCTTAAATATTATTTAATGTACTTATCAAGCTTTAAAATATTTAAAATAAATTAATTAAAATTTACAAAAATATATATATTTCATCTGTAAATTTTTTAAAATTTTGAAAAGTAATTATCAAGCTTCAAAAAATTCATAATAGATAATTTTGAACTACCAATTTTTATCCTCATTTAGTTTTTCCTCCCAACGAAATTTTCACCTTTCCCTAAAATTTTCAATTTTCCCTTTTAACATTTTCCATTTCCACTTTTTTCTTAAAACGTCTCTCCTTTCCACACATTTCATTTTTCCCTTTTCTCTAAAATTTTCAAAGCCCTAATCCCATTCATTGCCCCCTCTCCCTCTCTATATTCAAAACACCCAAGCCCGGTCCCTTGTCGAGGCGGAAGAAAAGGGAAAATCTATTTTCATTCTTACCTTACGTCCGTCTCTGCTCTGCTTGACCAGTCGACTGTCGACCTCGGCCCCGTCACGCAGAAGAACTCTTTAATCGTTATCCTTGGAAGCAGAGGAATCCGATTCAAGGATCGGAGGTCTGCCGACTGCCGTCTGTTCAGGTTAAGTCTCAGCCACTTCTCTCCATTCTCTTCTTCTACATCTTAAAAACACGATAAACATCAACCCCTAAACCCAAAAAATCCATTTCCCCGCACATCTTACACGGTTTATTTTTCCATTTCTTGAAGTCCAATCAATTTTATGAGCTTTGATTCTTGTCTTCCCCCATAGCCGTGTTTCGGGTTGTAATATGCTTTATTGTTTATTAATCAGGGCTAAGAATGAAGGGATTGAAGCCAAATAATCTCTGATTTGGGCAGCATGTTCATTTTCTGAATACTGGGCTCGTACTTGTACATTGGATTTTCTCTTTTTACCACAGTTGTGTTCATACCTAAATGTGCAATGATTGAGGAGCAAACCTGTGAAGTGTGAACTCAAAAGCAATTGACAAATGTTGTAGTTGCCATAGCGGAGAATATATTGGTAATGTTATGAATAGTTACTGTATAAGCCATTTGTTGTTATTTTTATTAACTTTTACTTTCACAACGTCCGTACGTTTGAAATTATTTATTTTCTTGATACAGGATTCATCATGGATTAATTATTTAGTCTTGAGTGTAATATTGTACTTAAGGGGATTGGTTCATTTTGTGTTTTGGATGATATGTAGCCTGGTCTTTATTTGGAGAGCAATAGATGTCGGCTTTATGTAATTCTTGTTTCTTTTAATGGTTAAAGTAGAAAGAAAAATAAGCTTGGACAAATATGAAAGAGCTTAATTTTTTTTTCTCTTTCTTATTATTGAATGATGCTTACTTAACAAGGACGTGAAAACATTGATTTTTTAGTACGTTTGACTGTAGTGATGGCCTGGGGCTTGTTTTTTGTGCCGGCGTTTGTAGCGTGTGTTTTTAAATATTGACTTGGTTCTACAATGTTGTGGCTCATTGTCAAGTTTGTTTGTGGATTGACAGGGGAAGCCTGAGGACAAGATTTTAGGGAGTAAATAGAAGAACAATGCATTTCTCTACTATCACGGGTACAATTTTTTGCCTTCATAGCTTTGTTTGATGGGATCTGTTTTGCTTTGCTGTATTGTTCCCATCTTCTTAAACTCACAGATTAAGAGATTTATTGTATTTGATTTTCTGATTGTATTTGTGTATTTATACAGCAGAGAAGTTTAGCTTCAGGGAAATGTGCAAACCTTCTGATTAGTTTGATTTTACTGTATCCTCAGGTACAAGCATAATTTAATTTGAAGTTTTGAATCACTGCTGCTTCACACTTTCATTTTTACTGTGGGATTTTTCATGTCATTGTTTGTTTTTCATTTATTTTTGATTTGTTTGTGGGTAGCAGCATGTTGCTTAATATCTAATTCTTATTCTGAATCATGATATGTTATAGCATCTTCCCAGAGTCTAATATTTAGTAATGAAAGCTGTAATCAATATCATTTGCTTCATTTATAGCTAAAAAGGTTTAGATGCCAGTTAAGCTTAAGGAAAATGCAATTATTCATGGTTTGGTATAGAACTTAGAATTGCCGAGGATGCTTTTGATCTTGTTTCTCGGTGGTTGTGCTTGATGTGCAGATCACGAAAAGTTCATACTATTACTTCACATGCTTGTGGTGGTGGTTCTACAGCAAATGAGAGTGGGCTCTTTGATCATTTTTATGGAAGTTACGATTGATGTACCTCATTTCTTTTTGTTTGTAGAAGATAGAGCCTTCAATAGTCTGAATAAATATTTCTGTAACATTTTTTATTTTGTTTCGATCTCTAAAATTAAGGAAATGAATGGATATATTTTCAATTTCAATGTATGTTAGTTTGTACATTATAATTATAATTTTTGCACTTTTTATTTCTGGGTTTAAACTGTAATAAATCAAGTTCTCAAGAAAATAATTATTAAAATAAAATCATTTTTTAAAGGTTTTAATTCATAATAGCGACGGAAATTCGTTGGTAATCGTCAACGGACATAATTTGTGTCAAATAAATAGTGTTGATATTTTGTATTTTCTGCGGCAAATAAATAGTGTTGCAATTTTGTTAACACAATGAATGGTCGAAAGTTGTCACAAAATACATTCGGTGACTCAACATTCGTAACAAACATATTTCTCGCAAAAACTTTATTGGAATATTCGTTGCAACAAATTGACTTGTCGTCCTTTAAATATTTCGCAACACATATTCATTGCGATGACATTATGGCTATAGATATTTTGTCGCCATTTCGTATTTTCTGCGTCAAACAAATAGTGTCGCGATTTTGTTACTGCGATAAATGATTGAAAGTTGTCGCAGAACATATTTTGTGACTCATATAGTACGACAATGCCCGCAGCAAATGTATTGTCGTCGCTAAATTGCTTTTGCAACAAAATCTCATTTTTCGTGACAATATTTTTTTGTCGCGAAATTATAGTTTTGTTGCACTGTTCATGTTAAATTATTGAGATTAATAAAAGAATTTTAGGATTGAAATTCATACTTTGGATTTCTAAAATTTTGGGCTTGAACTAAAATTTTGGGGCGTGAATTTCAAACCCCAAATTTCAAAAACTCAAAATTTTTCAAGATTTGTTTTGGAAAAAAAGTGAATAGGGCAAGCAGAGTGCTGCTGCACCGCATTTAGGCACTACGGTGCCTAGTGGTTGCCCCTTACAACGCGACCCAATGTAGCAGCTCTGGTTCCCAGCACAGCATCGCCCAATTTTGGGCACAACAATGCTCCATGCTGTTTAAATTAATAATTTTTTTGAAAACAAGAAAAAAAAAGTTGGCAATCAAATCCAAATCATGGTAATATTTTTTTTTTCGAATTATTAATTTTCTAAAATACATTAGTTAAAGCAACATATTACCAAAATAACTTTTCTTGTCTAAATTGATTTATTTGGAATATTAGGATGGTTGTGACCGGCCCAAATGAAGGTAAATATTTGACCGAATTACATGAATACATATGGTAATAAAAATTTGATATGTCCAAAGATTAAATGTCGATGTTGTGCTCAATCTCTTGTGATGGAGCCCACCGTTATTTAAATTTATTGATTGACTAATATGAATTCTTATGTGAACCTATTGTTTTGGTTTAAGTTTTCTATTAAATCATTTCATCTACTTCTACAATATCTGTCAACATCAATTTCATTCACGTGCTTAATGGAACCAAATTTAAGGACTGAAAAGAGAACTTCCATATCGTTTTTGGCTATATGAATCTAGATTTTGCTTTAAGGACTGAAGAACCCACTGCTTACGGATAAGAGTTCTGGAAAGAGAACTTCTATATCGTTTTTTGCTGCATAGATCTAGATCTTGCGTTAAGGACTGAACAACCCAACGCTTACGGATAAGAGTTCTGCTAATGAAATACGGGACTCGGATAAGTGGAATCGTTCAAACCATATAAGTCTCATGATCATGAAGTGTGGAATTCTAGTAACATTTAGGTGCGTTGTGTTCAATAACGTAACTACTACCAAAAGTTTTTTAAAGAAATTTAAAACCTTTTTGCAAAAGGCAATAAGGTCGAAACTAGTACACTTCTGGTGAACTTATTTGCACTATAGTACAATGCTAAAGAAAACATAAGGAAGTATATCATGAATATGCCTCATCTTGCTTCAAAACTAAAGACATTAAAGTCTGAGCTATCTGATGACTTCTTCGAGCATTTAGTTTTGATTTATTTTCCTGTATAATTCATTTATGGGCTAATTTCATAAATTGTACAAGAAGAAAGGCTAAAGCAAAAGAGACTGAAAAAGCTCACTTGACAAGTACATTTAAGAACAAGTTCAGGAAAAGAAAACATAAGAAAGCTGTATCTGGTTCAGCTCAAAAGAAATAACAAAAGCCTGGAAAAGATAAATCATCCAGCTGTTAATTTTGTAATCTGGGACAAATGAAGATGGACTGTACTAAATACCACGCTTGGCGTGTAAAGAAAATTACGCTTTTCACTTTGATTTGCTCTGAAATTAATTTAAATTCAAAATCTAAACACACTTGGTGAATAAATTTCGGTACCCCTATTCAAATAAGTATGTCTATGCAGGGTTGTCTGAATAGCCAAAAGCCAATTGATGCTGAAAGATTCATCTATTTGGACGATGACAAATTAGTTAAAATCGAAGCTATATGGATTTTTAGGTTATTTTAAGGACCGGTTATTATTTGAATTTGAAAGAGGCATTTGCGTTACCGTCTTTTAGAAAAAAATTGGTTTATGTTTCTACATTAGACAAATTTGATTGCTATTTTTCAATTGGAAATAGTCAATTTATTCATATTTTATATTTAAATATTGTGGGTACCAGTTATTTATCTGGTCATGATAACTTATATTTGATTTAGACTGTTGCCTTTTATAAACAAACATTGTATGTGAATTCAGGTGGTATTACACATAAATTAACCAATGAGAATTCTTGATGTGAACCCAACCAAGAATCAATCTTTGGAACCCACAAACAAGATAGAACAAACCCAAGAAAGGTAGAAATCACGTATCGTAAAGATCAACCCGACTCGTTGTTCGACCCGTACCAAGAACCGAGATTACACGTAGGAAATATGACCCGTTGATTACCCGGAACAAGAATCGTGAAGTGGGAATGCCACAAAAGGACTGCGAAACCTTTTGATAAGTTCAAAATTAGAACTTTAAGCTGCCAACAATTGGAGGAATAAAACTCTCAAAATTGATTAATCACTCAATAATGTCAAAAGTCTTCCTATGAAAAGAATAATGTTCCTACTTATACTAAACCCTAGAAGGTAGTTAAAAACGTAAATAAGTCAAAAAAATGTTACAAAGATTGAATAAATTGGAATTCTAACCAAACTAGGAAACTCGTCAAAAAGGAAAATTTCTTCCCCTAATTATAACCATGTGGTCGCATGGTTATATTCAATGCAGTCGTATGGAACAATTGTCTTCCTTCATTTTGGTCTCGGTAAGCATCCATGCGGTCGTATGGATTTTAAGTCATGCGGTCGCATGGTTTAAAAATTGAACCATCCTTTTTCGTGTGCAGAATTTTATGCTGATTCCGGATTGTATCGCATGGTTTAAAAATTGAACCATCCTTTTTCATGTGCAGAATTTTATGCTGATTCCGGATTGTACTCATGGGCAAAAATCCGACATCCAAGCTGAAAGTTATGAACATTTTAATCACCGCTACTCATTTTTCCCATATTTTTCCAAACCTTGAATCCAACTCGTCTCGCCCTTCGACCCCAACATGGAACTTGATCGTAAGCTGGTTAACTTCAATATTTTGTACTTCATTGCCCGACTAAATGATTTCATGACTTCTTCACCTCGATTTGATCTCGAACTCGTCCGTATCTTCGTCTCAACTCTCATCGAACCTTCGTCCGCTTGATGCCTTTTTCGGGTCACATCATCCACTCTCTCTTCGAAAAGATTTGACCTCGAATCCGAACCTGTATCAAAAGAAGCAACATTAGCAATGTCGAAAATGTTAACCATCACAAACTTACCTAGTAAAATTAAATTGAAGGCGTTGCCCTTGATCGTAGCGACAATATGGAATGGTCCGTTTCCTCTAGGACGACGTTTGGACCTCATTTGAGTTCGTATCCGCCTTGTACGTAAGATTACCCAACTGTTATCACCTGGGTCAAGTAAGACTCGACTCAATAGCCTTATTTGGAAATACTAAGATATGTCCATAATAATCACCTGCCTTTCACCAAAGCTATTACTAACACCAATACGTGAAGTCATTAAAATGAACAAGGTTAGTAGATTAAAACCACTCCTTAAATTGATGCGTGGAATGGAAATAGTAGATATTAAACTTACTCCTAACACATGCCATACATCCAGCCTAAGACAGGTAAGAATATTATGAGTACAGTAAAGACATTCATGCACCTAGTTACCACTAATGCACTCTAATTGCTTATCATACACGATTAACTCGGTGTGGCATGCTAGAATTTCATGATGTAGTAAGTGCATATCATAGACAAGCAAGAAAGTTTCCATAAATGTATGCGACGATTGACTTATTGACCCCATGGAATTATTAGAAGCTTTAACATGTACCAAAGTAAATATGCCATGTGAAAATCTATTCCTACTTGCTAGCTCATAGTCTAACTAGGTATAGAGATTTGATATATTACCATGGCGTGGTTACAGTCTTCTCCCTTATTACTCACCAGTTTCTCCATATGTTTTCAGTCAAGTGGATAGTCAACTTAAATTCCATGGAATAAATCCTTAAATTGTTCCTCCATGGAATAAATCCTTAAATTCCAGCAAAAGAGAAATATCCAAAGTAAGAAGGGGATTGTTAGTTCTCACTAAAGTCCTTTCACACTCGACCTTTCTTGCAAATAAGCTCACCTTGGAATTTTCTCTCTTATCAGACTTTTTCCTCTATTTTCTCTCATGTGGCTCTACTCTTTTTTTCTCACTCTTAGTCACCTTACTTTCATCTCTCATGCTCTCATTTTTCCGCTCTTTATTTTTTTTCTCTCACTCACCTTTCAATTTTAATTGGTCGTCATGGCCCTGCTGTGGCGTCAAAGGCACAAGCGTAATGGTTTTTCCATCCTTCACAAAGTTGTACCGAGTTGTGAATCCTTCATGATCCACTCTCCTATCGTATTATCATGGCCTACCCAGCAAGAGATGTCCCGCATGCATTGGAACCACATCACATAACACCTTATCACTATACCGCCCAATGCTGAAGTTCACGAAAGCCTTCTTGGTAACCTGCACCTCTCAACAACTATTCAGCCACTCCAATTTGTATGGTTATGGATGCCTCATAAGAGATAACCCTAACCCCTCTACAAGGGTCGCACTAGCGACATTTGTACAACTCCCTCCATCTATAATCAAACTGCGAACCTTACCCTTAATGTGACACCTAGTGTGAAACAAATTCTCCCATTGCTGCTCCTCATCATCCACCTTCATTTGTGTAATAAAAGCACGCATCACTACTAATGACTCCACAACCGGGTACTCCACACAAGTTTCACCTATAACATCCTCCAACTCAGACATGTTGTCATTCCCACTTCCATCATCCGACTCAATCTCTCCATTTTCCCGAAGAATCATCACCCGTCGATTTGGACACTGTGAAGCGATATGCCTCGAATTCAAAGACTTGAAGTATTTAATATCTCTCGACCTACCAGCTTGATTTTTGATGTTTGGTTTATTTTTATTCACCTCCTCCTTAACCTTAGATTTTTCAACCTTTTTCCTAGTCTTCACCCGATCATTCCTATTACCACCACTCCATTTGGGTTTCGTAGTAAACCTCGCCACCCCCTTTGGTCCGAGTTGCCTTTCCACCTTCATAGCCACATGCACCAAGGCCTCCAATTCCATATAGTGTTGCAACTCTACTATGTTGGCAATGTCCTTATTTCCATTTAGAAACCTTGCCATAGTGGCCTCCCGATCCGTTCGCTCGAATCATCGCCACCTCCATCTCCTTATAGTAATCTTCCACACTCCAAGGCCCTTGAGAAAGAGTTTGTAATTTTTGATAAAGGTCCGGGTAATAATTTTCAGGTACAAACCGTTTTCTCATATAAGTCTTCAACTCTCCCCATAGCTCAATTGGCCTATCCAAATTCCTCCTACGGCTAGTCACCAACTGATCCCACCAAATAACGGCATAATTAGTGAACTCCACTATAGCTAACTTCAGCTTCTTCTCCTCTGAGTAATTATGGCAATCAAACACCAATTCCACTATCTATTCCCATTATAAGTAAGACTAAGGGTTACTCCGACCTTGAAAAGTTGGGATGTAACCATTCTAAGTAAGCCTCAGGGTCACTCCAACCTTGAAAAGTTGGGATGTTTAGTTTAACGCTACCTAAATTTCTATCAACCCCTCGATCAAACCTATCTCATCTATTCCTCATTCGCCCCATATCCGCTTCCAAATAATATTCATCACTACCTACACTCGTCGCCTCATCTTCCTTGTTAAACTCAGCCATAAGATTTTGTCATCGTCTATCTCCTCTATACCCACGAGGAACCCTTTGGGACGTCCCTCGCTGCTGACTCCCAATTAAGGTTTCATGCCTAACTACATCACCACTAATACGTTCAACCGCCAAACCCAACTGATCAAACTTATGATGTATAGCCTGCATACTATCCATAAAGTCTGCATAAAACCTTTTCGGCACCACTTCTTCCTCACTTTTACTCATTCCCATCTTTTTTTTTTTTTGCAAATAATTATGAAATTAAATGAAAATGAATAACAAAAAGAGAATGTTTTACCTCACGTGTTTGCACTCGTGTATCACTCGAATTTGACTTTTACTTGATATTGAGCTCACCACTCTTACCTTTTACTACTCGTCCTCATTTCTCAATGACTCGAGAAATAACCGAACTCGATCAAATGGAACAAAATTTCCTCAAGGAACACCACCACAAGCACAAGTTTTCGGATAATCAACAAAATTTGTACGGATTTAGGTAATGGACTAATTTCAAGACAAGGGAACAAAATGACTCAATTTTTTTATTATGTTTTGCCTCTAAACGTTCACTATATGTAGAGACATTTTTTTTTTTTGTAATCTTTTTTTGTCTCTTTTTTCTTTTCGACTCTTTTTTAACGGAACTCAATAAATAACTAAATAATTAATTTAGAGGCAATTAAACGACACAATTATGCAAAAATAACGACTCAAAATCAAAACCAATAAAACTGAATTTTTTTTACTCAAACAAAAAATTAATCAACAAAAATTAAAAGGATAGATGACCTCAATTCTAGAGCCAATCTATGATACCAATTGATGTGAACCCAACAAAGAATCAATCTAAGGAACTCACGAACAAGATGGAACAAACCCAAAAAATTTAAAAATCACGTCACGCAAAGATCAATCTGACTTGTTGTTCGACCCGTACTAAGAACCGAGATTACACGAAGGAAATCCGACCCGTGGATTACCCAGAACAAGAACCGTGAAGTGGGAACGCCACAAAAGAACTGTGAAACCTTTTGATAAGTTCAAAGTTAGAACTTTAAGCTGCCAACAATTGGAGGAATAAAACTCTCAAAATTTGATTAATCACTCAATAATGTCAAAAGTCTTCCCATGAAAAGAATAATGTTCCTACTTATACTAAACCTTAGAAGGTAGTTAAAAACGTAAGTAAGTCAAAAAAATATAACAAAGACTGAATAAATTGGAATTCTAACCAAACTAGGAAACTCGCGAAAACGGAAAATTTCTTCCCCGGATTATAACCATGCGGTCACATGGTTATATTCAATGCAGTCGCATGGAACAATTGTCTTCCTTCATTTTGGTCTCGGTAAGCATCCATGCGGTCGCATGGTTTAAAAATTAAACCATCCTTTTTCATGTGCAAAATTTCATGCTGATTCCAGATTGTACGCATGGGCAAACATCCGACATTCGAGCTGAAAGTTATGAACATTTTAATCCCCGCTACTCATTTTTTCCATATATTTTCCAAACCTTAAATCCAACTTTTCTTTCCCTTTGACCACAACACGGAATTTGACCGTAAGCTGGTTAACTTCAATATTTTATACTTCGTTGCCCGACTAAATGATTTCATGACTTCTTCGCCTCGATTCGATCTCGAACTCGATCGTATCTTCGTCTCAACGCTCATCCGACTTTCATCCGATTGATGCCTTTTTCGGTTCACATCAATTCTACTTCGATTTTGTTATAAGCGATTAGGTTACGTATCTCAAATGAGAAAAAAAATCTTGTATCAGAAGGAATTATTGATTCTCTTGAATTTTCTGACTTAGGTGTTTGTGTTAATTGCATTAAGGGGAAACATACAAATATAAGGAGATTATGTGATAATAGGATTTCAGACATTTTAGAACTAATTCATACAGATATATGTGGATCATTCCCTTCGACTTCTTGGAATGATCAACAGTCATTTATTACGTTCGTAGATGAATTTTCTTGTTATGGCTACATATATCTCATTCATGAAAAATTTCATTCACTGGACATACTTAAGGCTTACAAGGATGAGGTTGAAAACCAACATGTCGATCTGGTTGTAGTGGTGAATACTATGGCGACATGATGGACCAGGAAAACAATGTCCAAGACATTTTGCTAAATTTTTAGAGGGATGTGGAATCGTCATACAGTAAACCAAAATTTTTCTAGGTTGAAGCACTAAAGACTGCAGCTTAAATTTTTAATAAGGTTCCAAGTAAATTAAGCAACTGTCAAAATCCTTTATGAGCTTTAGACATGTAACGCCCCAAAATTTCATAAACATTGGAGTGTTACAAAAAATTTAATTTCTTTGCGGAACGATAAAAATAATATTCTTTAAATAAAAATAACTGGAAGATTCATAATTTCAAACATAAAAACATAACCACAAACTAAATAACTGTTTTAGACCAGACAACTAACTAATAATTTAAAATAAAAAATAGACTTATTATTTCATCTCTTCGATTCTTCTTGGCAGTCGTATTCACCATCCCGCCACTGTTCCAATCGATCCGAACTAACCTGTAAAATTTTGTAAGAGTGAGTATTTAAAAAAAATACCCAGTAAGATACGTGCAGTTTCCATACACAATTATATGCAAAAACATAAACAATTCATACCACTCTTCTTTTATGTAGTATATCGATGACCAAGCGACACACCCATCTTAAGTCATCTTAGATTCCTGTAGGATCTCATATCTTTAAATAAAGAACCCGAAGGTCCACTGATAATTCATGCATATATTATTGAATATAAAAGTATAAAGAAACTAACAACTTGTAGAAAAGTATCTTATCTTGATTGATCAAACAAGCTTTTAAAAAGTATACTTAGAATTAACAGCTACTTTATATGAAAACTGTTATGTAAAATTCTGTGGTAGTGAATTGTGGGACTTTGACACATTATTTATAGTAAAAAAAATAGTAGTTGAGTCATGATGCAATTGTGATGGAAAATCGTATTTATCACATTTTATAAAAATTGAATTTATAGTAAACCAATCATAAGGTGACGTGTACAAAATACTTATCACGACAAAAAAGTGGTCATGGTAACTTATTTTAAATAGAATTCTAAAAATATAATAATTATAATCCCACATTCATTCACATGGCTATCCTCATCCCAATTTACTTTGATTTAAAATGAATAAATACATAAATTACAATTTTTTTGAACTTCAATATCTTGAGACTAACTTATCAGAATTAACTTTTTCTCGATCCTAATTACATGATTAATTACGAGCTATCCAACGAGTACCATATTGATATAGTTTTCATCGCTATATCAAAATCGAAATATTTAACCCAAAACTTAAGAATTTAAAACATACTTAACTTTAATCCCACAACTTTTAAAATAATAAAATATAATATATAGAACGAATAAATTTTTATTCTAAAATTTTCGGGGTGTTATAGGACAGGCAAGAAGCCTAGTTTGAAACATTGGCACATTTGGGGTTTTCCAGCTAAGGCAAGACCTCCTAAGCCAAATAAAATGAAACTAGACTCCAGATTCGCCAGTTGCTATTTTATTGGATATTTTAAGAGGTTAAAGGGTTAGAAAATGTTTATAAAATCCCATGATTAGTTCAATTTTCGAAACAAAAAATATTTGATTCTTTAAGGATGTGGAGTTTGCAGGAGGGGATAAGGTTGAAAATTTTGTCTTTGAGGAATAATATGTATATATTCATTCTGTTGCAATTGATAATGATTAGGATCATGGATAAAATTTTNAATTGAAAGGCTCACTTTGACATAAATTTTGAGTGGGACTTGTTTATTTAGCCCCTGTTTGACACCCATTTTGGGGTAAAAAAAAATTTTTGGAATAGTGATTGATGGAAGATTGTGTGGTTAAAAAGTAAAGAGAATTTTTGGGTTTATGTATAATATTATTTTATTGATAGAATATGTGGTTGAAATGAAGAATGAGAAATAGAATGAGAAATGGAATGGGTTTCAAACGGGGGCTTAATAAACTTTCATCAAGCAATACAAATGAATAATTCTCAAGAGTGGATTAATATAATGAATAAAGAGATAAAGTCCTTGAAAGACAATGATGTTTGGAAGCTCATCCTATTTCTGAAGGTGCGAAACCCATTGGTTGTAAATGGATATTTAAAACTAAGAGGGATACGAAGGGTAGTGTGAACAGATATAAGGCTTGTCTTATTGCAAATGACTTTACTTAAAAATAAGGCATTGAAATTAAAGAGACTTTCTTTTCGATTTATACGAAAGACTCTCTTAGGACTATTATGACACTTGTGACACATTTTAATCTTGAGCTACATTAAATGGTTTACAAATTAAAGAAATCCATCTATCGACTTAAGCAGGCTTTCAGTCGTGGTATCACAAATGTCATCAAATAATTATCTCATTTGATTTTGAGATGAATTTAGTTGATTATTGTGTATATCACAAGTTTAGTGGGAGTAAGCATATTTTTCTTGTATGTACATCGATGACATATTGTTTGTCTGCAATGATGTAGACGCATAAAATCAAGAGACTTCTATTATGAAATTTTGAAATGAAAGATCTTGGGACGCCTCTTTTGTGTTAAAGATACAGATACACCGAAATCGTTCTCAGGGTATATTTGAATTATTACAAATGAGCTATATCAATAATATTCTTAAGAAATTTAAGAAACAAGAATGTAAATCAAGTGATATCCGGATTATTAAGGGAAACAAGTATATTCTCAATTAATGCCTAAGAATAAACTTAAAGAAAAGAAAATGTGAAATTTTTTCTATGCTTTAGCAGTTGAGAGTTTAATATATACTCATGTTCGCACATATCCGAATATAGCATTCACTATTGGAATAAAGTATATTCAAGTTATCTTCAGTAATAAAGTATTCAATATTTAGTTTAGTTGATCAAGAACTGATATTTAAGAATCATTTCCAATTAATCAAGGTATGTTTCATACTTTATAATTCTCTTAATGATTTAAGTGGATGATCTTGGCAATATAGAAAATGGTTTTTAAGTTCTTAAGATTTAAAGTTTTATAAANAGTGATTGATGGAAGATTGTGTGGTTAAAAAGTAAAGAGAATTTTTGGGTTTATGTATAATATTATTTTATTGATAGAATATGTGGTTGAAATGAAGAATGAGAAATAGAATGAGAAATGGAATGGGTTTCAAACGGGGGGCTTAATAAACTTTCATCAAGCAATACAAATGAATAATTCTCAAGAGTGGATTAATATAATGAATAAAGAGATAAAGTCCTTGAAAGACAATGATGTTTGGAAGCTCATCCTATTTCTGAAGGTGCGAAACCCATTGGTTGTAAATGGATATTTAAAACTAAGAGGGATACGAAGGGTAGTGTGAACAGATATAAGGCTTGTCTTATTGCAAATGACTTTACTTAAAAATAAGGCATTGAAATTAAAGAGACTTTCTTTTCGATTTATACGAAAGACTCTCTTAGGACTATTATGACACTTGTGACACATTTTAATCTTGAGCTACATTAAATGGTTTACAAATTAAAGAAATCCATCTATCGACTTAAGCAGGCTTTCAGTCGTGGTATCACAAATGTCATCAAATAATTATCTCATTTGATTTTGAGATGAATTTAGTTGATTATTGTGTATATCACAAGTTTAGTGGGAGTAAGCATATTTTTCTTGTATGTACATCGATGACATATTGTTTGTCTGCAATGATGTAGACGCATAAAATCAAGAGACTTCTATTATGAAATTTTGAAATGAAAGATCTTGGGACGCCTCTTTTGTGTTAAAGATACAGATACACCGAAATCGTTCTCAGGGTATATTTGAATTATTACAAATGAGCTATATCAATAATATTCTTAAGAAATTTAAGAAACAAGAATGTAAATCAAGTGATATCCGGATTATTAAGGGAAACAAGTATATTCTCAATTAATGCCTAAGAATAAACTTAAAGAAAAGAAAATGTGAAATTTTTTCTATGCTTTAGCAGTTGAGAGTTTAATATATACTCATGTTCGCACATATCCGAATATAGCATTCACTATTGGAATAAAGTATATTCAAGTTATCTTCAGTAATAAAGTATTCAATATTTAGTTTAGTTGATCAAGAACTGATATTTAAGAATCATTTCCAATTAATCAAGGTATGTTTCATACTTTATAATTCTCTTAATGATTTAAGTGGATGATCTTGGCAATATAGAAAATGGTTTTTAAGTTCTTAAGATTTAAAGTTTTATAAAATTTAACATGAACTAATTAGATTAAGATCAATGATTTTAGTATATGTGCATTAGATTAAGATGTTAGGTGGTTTAACGTTCCTTATTATTAAGAAAAAAAATGAGTTATCGAGAGCTAATGTCTATAAAATTAAACATTCAATCTGAAATCACAACGATCCAATTATAAGTGTGGAGCTTCACCAACTAAACTAAGTTGATCAAGTATACTATGCATAAAGTAGTTCGATCCTTCTTCTACTCTATGTATCAGCTGAACTATCATGTCCAACTAATTTATGGAGATGTTAGAATAGACTAAATAAGAAATGAAACCATTGGCACTAATTGAATATAAAAAAGGGGAAAAAAATGAAACACGGAATATATTCCATATATATTTTAAAAAGTTATTGTATGCAATATTGGACGAGTTATTTTATTCAAATTCTAAATAAATATAACAATAGATCGAGCTTAATAAAAAAAAAAAAGATTAAATAATTTGTTTCGAATTTACTAGAGGTCGAGTTGAATTCTTGGTTGTTTGTTTCAGACTTTAGGCTATGTTTGATAGCCATGGTTTTCCATGGAAATTTCCATTTTCCATATTTTGGCTTGTTTGGTAGTCTTTTTTTGTCATTGAATTAGTTTTTCCACTTGTGTTCACACGTTCACACTTTCTTTGAAATTGTGGAATTGCTTTTCCCACCATTTTGGGAAAATGGAATTCCCTCTCTTTTTTTTTTTTTTTTGCGCAATTGGAAAAAATTTTATAACCAATTTTAAAAAAAAAAAAATTCATTTTAATGAATGATTTTCATATATAAAGCCAAACGAACACTAAATTTTGATGAAAAAATGATTTTCTTGAAAATATTTTTTTTTTAATTTTTTGGCAATTGAAAAAAATTTTATAACCAATTGTGAAAAAATTTATCACTTTAATGGACAATTTTCATGTAAAACAAAGTCAAATGAACAAAAAAAAAATCCAAAATTTTAAAATTTTTCGAGTGAAAAATTATACCAATCAAACACATTTAATTAACAATTTTCTGAAAAATAAGTTTTAGACAATTATTTTATTTTTTTTTTTTTTGCGCAATTGGATCAAATTTTATAACCAATTGTAAAAAAAAATTTCATTTTAATGAACAATTTTCATGTAAAACAAAGTCAAACGAACACTAAACTTTGATAAAAATGATTTTCTTATAAATATTTTTTTTTTCTTTTTCGCAATGGAAACAAATTTTATAATCAATTGTGGAAAAAATTATCATTTTAATAGACAATTTTTATGTAAAACAAAGCCAAAAAAACATTTAAAAAATCCAAAATTTTAAAATTTTTCGACTGAAAAATTATACCAATCAAACACACTTAACAATTCTTTAAAAAACAAATTCTAAGTAATTATTTTCTCTGGATTCATTTTCTTTTCACTATTGTTATCAAAGGGGCCATTAGTGAAGTCTATTCAACAACGTGTTATGCATTAATTATATGTTTTTAATTGGAATTGACGTGTCATTTAAATGAGATTTTCATGGGGTCCTACAATCTAATTTTGTGGACATGATTGGTTCTGATGTAAGATTACCAAATTATCTTACGTGAGTGCTTAGTGGAATAGATTGAATGAGTAAATCCTCATTAGCTTAATTAATAATAGGAAATTTTTCATCACTAAATTTGAAATGTACAACAAAATTTGTCACTTTTACTAATAGTGTTAGAAAATGTCACATTTTTGGTGTGAAAGGTCCAAATCCCAATTTACCTTTAGTGATACACATTTAGGATCATTTAATGCTCATTAATGCTTGATTTGAATATCATTAATGCTATGATATGGTGATTTAATTTTTGTACCATAAATATTGAATATATGTAAATTTTGTTGGGTAATATGAATTTTGTTAATAAAAAAAGAAAAAAGATTTTGAAAAGTGAGCATAAATCAATTTCTTGTAACATTAAGAAACCTTAATTTTCTAACCATCTACTTCATTCTTTCATCAAGAAGATATTATTATTAAATTCAACATCCATTTTGAGAGGATATCATATTATAAATTGTTTACATTTTTATTTTATAACTTATTACTTTTGAAATATTAAATACAACATGGTCTTACTTATTCGAAATTTTCGAAATTATTATTCATTGATTTGTTTAGTTTTTCGAATCTTTTGGAATAAATATATCAATATCATCTACAAAATATTGTGAATGATTGCATATTTAATGAAATATTGAGTTATTTATTTGGAATATGTTTTCATATTGTAGTTGATGATTGAGTATCACCATTAATGTTTTGAACAATTTCTTCCAATTAAACCCAATAAATGTTTTAAGGGATTCTCTTTTATTGATTTATATGCAAATTATTTGAGAAGAAGATATTGTCATTGGTTGTACAATATTGACAACCACACTTTATGTGACGAAATATTTGTTCCAATCAACCACATATATATGCTTCCAGTCAATTTCGATAGTTCAACTGTCGAATTCAACATTTAGAAACTGCTTAGACATTTTAACCTTCGA